>CABFOV010001409.1:82674-118982 GCA_902141375.1 Timema poppense
ATTTTTTTTTTTTTTTTCAAAATTGAGGAGCAGCTGTAAAGTCGGTGTAGACCTTACTTTTGAGGTCTCTTGTGGCTAAACGGTAAGACCTATCAAAAAAAGGATCTGAATTTACACACACTTGCAAAGAAAACGCACTGGGTTGGGTGGGTGGAGTAAAGCGAGTTTCAATCTAAAACTCTTCGTCAAACTCTCCTGTCTCGGTGGATGGTCTACGATGATAACTTATTTGCTGTATACCTTTCCAAAGTTTCTTTTCTACATTTGCCTTTCATAGCATTTCTCTATTTGGTACTATCTCCATCCATGATAATTTCAACATTATTCTGTAACACCACGTTTCAAGTGCTTATAATATTTTCCTTTCAGTTGCACCAATGGTACATGATTTATATCCATAAAGTGCAACGCTCCAAACATATACATTTAGGAACCTTTTCCTGATTTCCAAGTATATGCTAGTTGAGGAGACTCGGAGATACAGAATACCATGTTTAGATCAAGGATGATGATGAAGATAAATACTAAACGTTTACATAATTGTGTGATTTTTTTGCCTGGCCGCTAGATAATACAAACTCTTCACTCTTCACATTCGCACGGTGTCTGTTATCACCGGTTGAGTTGGTTTATAAAGTGTCCTTAAATAATACGTAGGCTTACCATCTTTTTCCTGCCGTGTGTTATTCGCTTGGGCTGAATAACAAGTGAAGATGAAGTTAGAAATAAGAGGAACTGTATACATATTCACGCGGATGGATAGTGGGAACCATTTAGCAAGTATGACTTCAGTACACCTAAATGAGAAGAGTGTGACATTTAGTCAACGTACCCACCGATGGGATTAGTAAAGCGTTATAATTTTTTCAGATAGCTAAAATAGTTTACAGGAATAAAACATAAGCTATACATATATATATACATATATATATATGTATATTTTTAAATTAAGTCTAAGATTTGTATCAAACTTGCACTGAAGTTGGAGCCGCTTAAAGCGTTAGACCTACGTCATACATGGAGGAGGCTATGGGCGAGGTTTCCGCTCAGATTCCGTCCGATTTCATTGAGATTGGTTGTCCTGGTGTAATTTTTACCCTTGGTTTACCAATCTTCTCTAGTGTGGCTGCAATTTATCCACGCTACTCATCTTTCTTCTGACTTTTAAACTATGTAATTAGTAGGGCTTGATATAAAGCCTAGAAAATTACATTCCTAGATCGTAATAAAACGGAATTGAAGAATCTAATTAAATAAAAAAATTGAATTCATGTCCTTTAAAAATATTCATGTAATACTCTCTATAGCTTACACGTAAAAGAAACTTGTTTTTCTGTTATATTTCTATGTATTTATTCTATATATATAAAAAAAATATGTTTATTTAACAGCAAGAAACCAGTTCAACTTTGGGTGAACGGCTCCATGTAACTAGATGACAAAGGCGATCCCTAAACCATTCGGTAGTTGAGGAGTAGTGAGTTTGTGCGGTGAAGTGTATCATGTATGTTCCATGTGGAATAATAGACACACCTTTATCAACAAACACCTCAATAGAAGTGGCTAGTAGCGTTTCAAGGATGTTGTTATTGGAGGTGATGTACTCTCCCATATATTGGAACAAGGGAATAAGTAATCTCTTATCTGAATAATTTGATAAGTCCATTAATGGGACACTAGAACCTTGTTAATCCGGACTTATTGGGATTGAGGGCTTGTCCGGATTAGCAAAAATTCAAATAAATTTAGAGAATACAGGGAAATATACAGTGTTTTCACAAATTTTAATTTACAGTTTAATAGGTTTAATTAAATTTTTATTTTTTTAATTGATGTATAACACGTAATATGTACTGTTATTATTTTTAGATAAAAAAACACATAGTGTTGAATATAACATAAATATTAAGCATTTATTATCAGATATCATTGTTTCTTGCAATTCTCTTGTGACTTTGAGCTTGTAAATAAATCAAATATATTTCATTTTAATTAATTTTTTCCCCCCTTGTTTTCCTAAAATGGTGTTAGTATTTTTCAGAATTTCGGACTAACGGGGTTTTACTATAGTTGAAATTACGATAAAACATTTTAAGCAATTTTGACAAACGACCCCTCGTTTTAAAAGTATGGTCCAGGATTTCGTTACAAAATAATAGTAACTTCCAACCAAAACCTGATTTTTCTAGCAAAAATATCCAACTTTCTGCTGCGTTTGCTGTGGCTCATCTGCAAAAAACTGATCTGATTACATCATTATGGAAAGCCTGATTTTTGAATGTTTGTATATCGGTAAATAAAACATTTATCTTTGGTTATAAATAATAATGACTCAATTATTACTTGTATGGTATGGTGAAACAAATAGTTAAGAGAGATGAAGGAAGAGTCCTTTTAACGTTCTCATTGTGGTGTGAAGGAGAAAAACATAAGTTCAGCTTGGAAATCAAAAAATCTATAGAAAGCTTATAGCATTTGACGAGTAAACCTATAACTATAAAGTATAGTGAAGTTCATTCTATTTAATTTTTATAGGTGACTTGGTGGTCTAGCGGTAAGGTATCAGACTTATGTGATGGGGGTCCGGGGTTCAATCCTCGGTTCCAGCACAGATTTATCTGATTGCCAAACCCTTCCTTCACCTCTGACGAGGCGTGTATTAATCACAACTTGTGAATGTGTGGAATGCCAGGCCTCCATCGTGGTTCGGATCCCACGTTAAACTGTGGGTCCTCCATTTCCTATCACAATCACCATAAGCAGGGGATAATTTAAAGAAATTGTTACCCAACTTGGTGGTCTTATGGTCTAATATTCTACTCTTAGTAGTGGACAATAACGGCAATAACGAGATTCGAATCACGGTCAGGTGAATTGAGATTTTTAAAAACTTTTTTTCTGCACTCCCCACAAGCAAATGCAGGTAAAATTCATATAAATATAAACTTTTTGATTTCTAAAACTAAAATTAGTATATAGGCGTATAACCCAAGTGGGTAATAAAATGTGGTTCTAAAAAAAGAGGAAAATGTTAATCTTGATGAATTTTAATCTTGAATTGCATGAATTAAATTACCGATACCGGTAAGTTAATTCTGTAGGAAAAATATATGTATTTTTCTTGAATGATATCTTACTAATCAACCCGGCTGATCTCATGCTTACATTAAATGGAGATAAATGATTAGGTGGAATTTAAAGTAAATGTATCAGAATTGGTGTGATGAGAGGGTGAAAAACATCTAGTAAAATCACCCTTATAAGATGTGGCTTAGATTCCAAGCCCCATATCCACGTCACTGGAAAATCAGACCAAACGAGGTTGACATATTAGCTGCGTGCATAACGATTCGAAGTAAAAGAGCTTTAAAACCAACAAAAGTTCCTATATCACTTTATATAAAATCATCCTATTATTTTTTTCTGAGGGATGGCTTGGTAAAATGTAAATAACACCTTGACATAATCCTATTTTTCACGCGATACCACCACCGGCTCATGATCCCGAGTTTACCCACCCCTAAATCTTGAACCTCTTTACGCGACTGAGGAATCAAACCCATCTGGACAACACATCATTTATCACGGATGAATATTTCCTATCACTCAACCCTCCCTCTCCCCAACCACCAAACGTTTCCCCTCCAAAACGAAACTCTCTTCTTCATATTGTGACCCCCCTGAAGACACCAAACACCCTAAATTCGAAGAAGAAGAAAAAAACACATGGTCTATTATGTGAGAATAACTTTTTTGCACGTTGCCTTTTTAGAATAAGAAGGTGGGGGGGCTTTTATATACCTTTGAATAGATTACAGAGAGATCATTTAACAGCTTTGTGGAGCGGCACTCATACAAAAGGTCCCTTGTGTAAGAAGTTCAGGGGTGTTATCGGTAAGCGACATCAAGGACAGTCCAGTTTATTCTGAAAGGAAGGACCTGGACCACTTAAGGCTTGCGTGAACACATATAAGCCTGTTTATTTTGGTTTATTATATCGCTTCGATAAAATGTTGCTTTTGTACTCCTGAATAATTTTTACTTATATTTAAAAAAAAATTAATCAAGAAATAAGAAAAGAATTTTATAAAAAAAATTAAAATATTTTTTTCTTAATTTAATTTGAAGTGTTTAACGTGCATTTCCTGAACCGAATGATTCAATAAACATACAGTTTATAATTAACTTAATTTTATAACTATTCATTCATCTACCAAGTGGAGAATTTTTCGGTCATGCCTGGAATCAAACTTGGAAATATAAGTTCAAAAATTAGAGTTTCTAACCGACTAAGATAAAATGTTGGACGCAAAATTTTTATGGCATCAACCCAAAGTCGAGATATACCGACCAAGCAGCCATCGTTATTTGGCAATGATAGTGCCAACTTCCGCAGTTAGAGGGTATTATATAGTCAGCACAATGAACCACCTGGACATTAATCTCAGTTTTCTATACCAAAGCTGCTACTTATTTTTATCAAATTAGCTCTTCATTTAGCCTCACGATACCGATTATGATCCCGTTCCAGACCCACTGCTTCACAGTTAAATTTTGAAAGCGCCGGGAGCTTTGACCACTAGACTACAAAGGTGCTCAAATGTATGACGTAAACATTTATCATTGCAGATTTGAGCAAAACTATGTTATATTTAACTGCCACAATATTCATATAAAATAAATTTGAAATTTAATTATATTATTTTTTAGAAAATGCTCACCTAGTGAACGTGTCCAATATTTGTTTAAAATGTTACCTCCCTCCATGTCTGATTATATAAATATATTTGTTAAGAATATTATAATTTAGGCATATTTTTATTAAATACATTGACTATTATATGTAATTTAAAACTTATTTGATATTCAGTTTAGACATTACTATGAAAAAATATAATATATGGTACATTTTTTCCACCATATCTTATTAGCCGTTAGGGTATTACGTATAAATTAATTATATTAATGGTATATGGATGAAACGTGTAGACTTTTATAAAAAATATACCCGCATTTGATTGGTGAAAGAGTAGGAAACCTTTTAGGGGGAAAATGCTCTCGGTTAACCCGACCGGGATTCAAATCAAGATCTTCCCGTCACAGAAAATCCAGTCTAAAATGTTACCACTAGAATTATAGTGCAAGTAGTTATATTTTTAAATGATATAACTTTATATAAATGCTAAATAATGCATTCAAAGTAAAGTGCTATAGTTTTAAATAACAAAAGCTAAATTATCAATTTAATCTATTATTTTAAAATTTTAAAAAAATTAAGATGGTCGTCTTACAATTAGATTTTTGCTCGAGTTCCGAAGCTCATTTTGTTTCAGACAACTCTCCTGATTTGTATGTAATTAAAATATAAATATAATGAATTGTATTTAAAAAATAATATATCTACCAAATTCTTTAAACAATACAAGATTATCAGAAGGAAAATGAGTCAATTACGTCAACCTTATAACATATTTAATAAATTGATTATTAAAAAAAATAACTATACAAGTGTTGATTGCTAATTAATATTAACTAATTTTCTTGAAAGCTATCAAATCTGTCTTCTTATCTACGAAATGTAATCAAATGTTCCAGTCACCTAAGAAGGTTTTAAGTAGCCAATACACACTTTTTTCACACTCCGGATAGAAATAAGCCATCCATGAAACACAAAGAAAATGTTCCCATATTTCTCTGCTCGCCACTCTATATTTTTTTTCGTCATCAATGAGAAGAGCTAACAGTACATAGATAGAACCATTTCTCAAAGTCTGGAGGACTTCAAACCCCCATAAGCATAGCTGACTTCACTTGAACGCTTACATACAATGAAATAATCTTCAACGCTACTCTTTATTCACGTTCGTCTCTTTCTTTCTACTTTTTACCTCACTCTTATTTCTTTCTTTACATTTTTTTTTTACTCATTATTATTCTTTGCAGTGTACCAGTTACAAAAACACAGCACGAGGCCACTGCCGCTTCAAATCTTCCAGATGCCGATGATTGAAAACAGCCGTGCAATGATTGAAGAGGTCAACTGAATACATATCCTTAAAACCCTAATAAAAACACTTTTTGAATTTCATTTTTTTCTGTCTTGCTCTCACCCTATATCTATTTATTTTTTTGTGTTCAAAATACTTCTTCCTCCCCTATTGTGAAGGTAATGTACTCTAGAAGAGTCACCTGACCAGAATGTCATAATAGTCTTGCAAACCACACGTTGGACAAAAGATGGAAAGAACCAATTTTTTTTTGTACCGAGTTGACTAGAAAAGGATGTGTTGTCCTTGTTGAAGGTATTATAGACCTTCAGATTGGAAAGTTCAAGTCGATTAATGTGTTGTCCTAAGGTTCATTAATTTGACAAATATTTTGGTTTGCAGGTAAAGAAATGATCCTTACAGGGAGTTGAATACGTGTTTTTATGACCCTCGGATAGGATGTTGGGAAAATTCCAGTGTGCAAAGTATTAAATGACCAGCTTAATGTACATAGCATAGCCTTTAAAGGGTAGGCTTATCCAAAACTCAAGAAAGGTGAGATTTTAGTATCCTATAGCTTATGTTTGTAAAAATGTAATTTAAAACGTACACATTTATTATAGGCCTAAAAAGTGCAAACATCTACCTAACCCCTTCCATGCGATCGTCGAAAAATTGTTAATATAAATGGTGTAGGGATTTTTAACATGTCGTTTGTTTTTTGATTAAATTTTTAATTGTATATTATTCTAATAAACTTTAATATCACTTATAATGAAACATATATACTGATATTATGGATAATAATTCAAAATTTGTACTGTTGTGATTGTGAAGATATCGAGCCTTTTATTCTTATTTACATAACTCTCTAATAATACTTTTTTATTTTGTTTCTTAGTTTAGTCTTTTTAGCACCGTTCGAGCTATACGCATATATACTAATTTCACTTATATGTTAGGGGTTAGCAAGTTTGGATTAAAAGGTGTTTAGTGCACATGTATTTGCATGGAAGGAGAGTGGAAAAACATTTGAGGAAAACCACCCTCAGTATACCCGACTGGGATTAAACCCTGATCTCCCCATTTTCGGCAGTCTAGTCTATTGCGGGAGTAGTGCCTTGGATCATGTGACCACCGAGGTGGGTTTTTCTTTTAGTAAATCAATATAATATTTGCACTTGAGTACAGTCTAGTATAATCTCCCACAAAATCATACATGATAATAATTACCGCGAGCTACTACACATTTTAAGCGTTGACAGCCTTACTATCTATAATAGTAAGGCCCAATCTTACAATGTCACGTTAAAGTCCTCGTAACTTAACCGTTTGTAAAGTCTAACCGTTGGTTAAACTTAGCGTTGCGTTTTACAATACTATTTTTATGTGCGCGTTAAATTACGGATAGGTGCCTTCCATTAGTTCTTAGCGTTAACTTTCTCGGAGCGCTAGATTTGTGTCAAAGCTTTTGATTGGCCTAACTTGACCATAGAGAATATAACCAAGTCATTACAACGTCTATGGAACTGTTATGAAAAAATCAATCAAAACGAGTTCAATATATCGAGTTTGTTGAGGTTATATGCTATATTTTATCGTATTTATTTTCCTGCTAAAATGTCTGTTGAGAATCATAAACGCGAACGAAGTGTAAATTTTAGCAAAGAAGAGGAAATGTTGCTGATTGAATTAATTAATCAAAGTCGTCATAATCATACAATAAATCAGCCATTTCATAATATAAATAAAAGTAACCTCACTTTAATAATAACAACAATCGCCTTGAAAACAATATGGCGGAGTGTTTAACGTTGTTAATGTGGACGTTATGTTTGCTAACCGGAAGGTAGACCTCGCGTTAACTTTACGAGCACATTTACGTGAACATTAGCGCTAACCAAACATTGTAAAATCAAAAGTAGTGGTCGTTATCGCTTAACCTCATGTTAAGCCCTAACGAATAGAATAACATGACATTGTAAAATTGGGCCTAAGTTTTTTAATTTGTGTGAATTTCAAAATAATTATGCCTATTTATATAACCATAACTAATTATTAATTATACTTTCCAGGAAAAGTGTTGTATTAAATAAAATACTATTAACAAAATTTGTTTAGCAGATTTTAGAGCTAGATAACAATATTTTAAAGGAATATTTTATAAGATAATTTCAATTTAAAAATAAATTGATATTACAGTAACTAAACATGTTTACGATGACAATTTTCCAATATAACCTCCCCTCTTGCATTTTTGTTACAAATTAGTAAACGTTACTCTTGTGATGCCCATACATTCTAGAGGAAAACGGTATTCGGGCTAAAATAAAAATAAAGAAACAAGACTAGTTTTTGCTTCGTAAAAATGAACAAGTCAGTTTGTTGGATCTAATCTGGTGACATGAATTTCATTCGTCTTGGTCTTAAAAAGACGAGCTACTTGCTAAGGGACCATACGTCATGTGCGTCAAAAATGTGTGGAGTAATTTATCACTGGTGATACTCTTTTATACCTGGATTCCTTTTCTTTATTCATGTATTTATGTATTTATTCTCATCCCATATTTTGCTTCTTTTTTTTTTCATCATTCCTTCCTTCTATCGTTCCCTTATTCCTCTTTTCTTTAAGAGGCACTATACCGTTATACATGTGGTACAATAGTCACATACACTACCATCAGTACTGAGAAGGCCTTACGATATGACCATTTACCAAATGATGTACCTAGTGCAACAACAGCCAAACTCTCAGTTATGTGGACTATAGAGAATAAAGAAAGAATTAATATAGAAATACAGGTACAAATTTAACGAATATTGGTTTAAAATTAGATATAAATTGAATACGAATCCTTGGTTTACCTGCACACACCGAATCTCGAATTTCAATCCAACTCTTGGGTCCCAGGTTCGATTCTCCTATCCAGGTGTAATTTTTCAAATTAAAAAAAATATAATATTTTAGCTTTAATGAACTGGTAAATCAATGTACTTGGGCTTAGTGGTTAGGTTTATCCTTTGACTATATTTAGATAAACAACGCATCAAAACAACTCTGAAAATATTTAAATATTACACCATAGAAATATAGATACATTAAAAAAAATATTGAGTCTGAAATGATTTCTAACCTATAACCTCTAATATCCTTAAGGATTTGAAAGATTCGTGGGTTCAAAGGTTCGAAGGATTGTTCTCTATCTAAAATTATTGCTTTGTACCACAACTTCTCTACGATGTAAGTTTGTGTTGGTATTTTATAAATACCAATATTTTAAAATATCTTTAATGATTATAAAATAAATCATATGTTATTTAAAGTAGGTGCCGTTACATTAATAAAATAATATTTTGAAACATTTGAATACAATTTTTATTCGGTGTCAGATTTTAAGTAGCCTACATTATGTACAGAACATTAGTAATAATTATAAATATAGTTAAATATGTTTTATGGTAACTATTAACATATTATATAAAAAAAATTAATGTCAACTCGAACAGAATTTTCAATAGCTCACTTAAAAGTGCTATTTTTTTTTTCAAGCAGTACATATGTAATAAGGAATCTAGAAATTATAACTATCTAATTTGAAAGCAATGTGATGTAAAACAATTGAAGAGTACAAGGGGAAAATCGTTTTTTAACTGGAATTGAGTTTGTGCTTCTATCTGTAAGACAATCTAAATACTTTCTAATGCACTTTATATTATGGCTAAGAGAGGTATCTGTAATATTTAAATCAATTTAAAAAAGTGTATTTGGTGGGGTCCTTATGGAGTTTAAGATATAAAAGTGTTTGGCTTGAAAAATGTGTGTAGTGTGACTCCCCCCCTCCCAACCCTGCTTTTACTCTGTACCCATTAATGGGTAAAACCACTGATTTAAATATTGTGGTCGTCCATAACGTAAAGAGTTGTTTTTATTGTGTGCTACTTTTGTTTGAGTTTGGAGATTCCCAGAAAGAAACTCCCCGAAACGATAACCGCAGGGAATTTTAAGATTCAGAAGTTTTATTTTCTCACTAAAACAGGAAATATAAATAGACAGATGACTTGTCATGAGAGCATTCATAGAGCTGTGGCCAAATGACCAACCCACTAATGTCAATGTCTCTTGTTGTTTAACACCGCGCCTTACTACCCGTTTGGGTTACAGGCATATTATGTAATAATTACGCTTACGTTCATATGTTAAGGATAAGTAAAGTTAAATTTAGAAGAAGTGTACCTGCATTTGCGTGGAGATAGAGTGGAAAATAATTTACAAAACCTGGCCTAAGTTCCCCAGATCGATACTCAAACAGTAATTTCTCCGTCAAAGGTAGTATAGTCTATTATGAAACTGACGCCTCAGACCATTCGAACACCGAAGCGGATACCACTATTATTAAATATAGGGTGTACGAATAGTAATAACAATATTATCTCTAATGTACGATAATGACCTTATCGAATTCAATCATAAGGATACTTTATCTTTATGTTATAGGCCATAGATATTCAAAGATTATTAAGTGGTCAGTTATACATAGAATGATTTAAATATATATATATATATATATATATATATATATAAAATTTAATAGGTTGAGTAAAATATAATCTTTAATTTTGACTAAACAAGTTTTAATTATAGAATGTCTCCCTCTAACATGTATTTAAAGAGCAAAGAAATTAACCAAGCTAAAGAAATAATATACTATATATAAACAAAATCATATTTTGGTATGTTCTTTGTACATAATGATATAATTTATCGAGAAAATAATTGTAATAATAGTAATATAACGTCTGAGTTGCCCCTTACCTCCTTGTATATAAGAAATATAAAGGCCTACTGTGCATTTATTCACTACGATGAAATTAATAAAATTTAAATTTGTTATCACAGTAGGCCTAATATAATACTTTTATTAATGGAAATAGATGTTCATAAGTAAAGTGCAAAACGAAATTCGGAGGTACGTCAACAAATTTAATGGCTAAAGCGGTAAGTATAGTATACAAAAAATATATGTTGGGTGCTATAAAAACTCCTCTTTTATATAGATGGTTGTAAATATTAGTTCCTATCTTTATATATACGCAAAATCATAAATAATATGACGCAGTCCTATTGGATTCCTTCAACTAAATATATTACTATGCTCCTATATAGCACCCTTCAATCAGATAATTTAAACATAGACTCTATAAATTATTTTAGATATAAAAGTGTCTTACATTATGTGTCCATCTTTACCGCAAATTATCCACCAAAGTGAAGCCAATATAAATATTACCAATTTATAAGAGGATATAGATTTTTTTTATTTGGGAGTAAATCGGTATAGGGCTATGTGGCCTAATCCAAATTGCGCTTCTTTATTGATACAGAATGTCTACATTTCTTTAAATATAATATATGTTTTACTTTTTTTTATTCATCTTTACATATTTTTCATTTCAAGGAAATAAAGTATTTTAAATTTCTCTTCAGTTTTAAACAAATTATTACGACATATATGTTATCTTTCCGCGTCTTACCCCAGATATTTTCCAAAATAAATAATTTCCTATTACCCAAAAGTATTAAATTTTGTACACAACGTCTTACTACCCACCGGTGCTAACCGCATACTTAATATTATGGGCTAGGGATGAGAAAGGTAACATTTATAACAAAATTATACTTCCCTTTGCGTGGAGAATTAGTGGGAAATCATTTAGTAAAAAAGCACCCTCAATATATCCAACCAGGACACAAATCCCAGATCTCTTTATCAATCGCTTCCATCGGAGTATTTTTTTCCAAATGTGATTTTTACCCTAGTTTTACCGTCCTCTTTCTAAATTAATGCGGGTTCATTTACTTTAAGCTACTCTTCTCATCCTTATCACTTATAATACGCCGTCAATATAAAGTCTGTTCAGCGTAGGAATGGTTTTCTGAAAGGCCTTTTTCCCTACCAGAAGTCTATTATATAGTAGGATATGGTAGGAAAAAAGACCTTTCAGAGAATAATTCCTACCGTTCCTTCCTACCTTGTGTTGAACGTTTAAATGATAGAACGCAATCTTTTATATTCTCTATATTTGTGCTAAGCTTGAGACTCCTCCGACATATAGTTGTGAAATTATATGAATGGAAGGAAACAAGCTCAAATATAGAGCAAATATTTTCATAAGAAAAAGGATTGAAAAGGAAGTACCTAGCAACGTTTTAAAGTCAAACTAGAAGGCATTTAAAAAATATTTTATAACAGATCATTGATGAAAGATTTAGCTTAGACCAAACCACATCGCATATTTAGGTTGGATGTAAGGGAACGATAGAAATAAGCCAGTGTTAATCCAGCGACATTATTTTTTAGGTAGACATAAATAATACTAATAATACTTAGTCTTACTAAGTGTTTGGGTTATATGCTTAAGTACTAATTAGGCTAATGGTTTAGGGATTGTCAAGGTTGAATAGAGAAGAAGTTAATCCGCATCTGTGTGGAGAGAGAGAAAGTGGAAAACCATTTAGGAAAAACCTCTCCCAGTTCACCCGAGCGAGATTCAAACCTCGATCTTACAGTCCTTGGCAGTTTAGCTCAACACGAAACTAGCGCATTAGCTAACTACGCCACCGAGGCATTTTAGACATAGATCAAATATTTCTCCAGTGAAATCCAAGAGTTTAATTTTATTCGCATGACGATATCACGATTTCTTGAATATCTGGCATGGGTATAGCGACATTAGATGATAATCATAAGGCCCTTGACCCTGTTGAGTGCAAGTCTAAAACCTATTTTGTGGGGCGATCGGCGGGAGGGTGAAAGGCGTGGCGTGGTTTCACAACAGACCAAAGTATCCTTCCACGCTAACAAGAACAGATGGATCACGGAAACGGTAGATGGCGCTAGCTGCCGGACAGGTCTTGCGGAAAAAATCATAGGTTTGGAAATATCGGTTTTCTCTAAAACTTGTGAAATTTTTATGTTATTATTGTCAACATCCCTTCTAAGATAATGTATCGATGTTTATTAATCATTACATTTTTTATATTTTTGTTATGAAGCCGGCAGTTTTATATTGAAAGATGTAAATTTTATCAATATTTGATCACTGTTAAAATCACATAGAATATGTTTATATAAAAATTATAACTTAACCAACATGCTTCTATTCTTTAACAAACCCTTTCCGAAAAGAAAATTGCAAAACAATAAGCATTCTTGAAGATAAACCGTTTGTTCCCATGGCTCTGCATTTCCACACCAAATGACCAAAGGCCAATAAAGGAATAAAGGAAGAGAAAAAGCTGTTAATCAAATTACAGAATATCTTTAACAGATATTCTAGAATTGTTGATATCACCATATGAAGAAAATTCAACTCTTTATCTACTGGGTAATTATTTGAGAACGGAAGTATGTTACAGGTAATTTAACGATTTTGCTTGAAAGAGGGGGAGGAGTGGAACCATTTTTGGAAAAGCCACTCTCAGTAGACCCGACCTTAGACCATTCGGTCAACTGAAACAGGTGACAGGGTGTCAAAATGATACCTTGCCACTTAGTTGGTTGTTCCGTGCAGAACGAGTTCATCGAACCACTTAAAGAAGTGGAGGACTGCAGTGTGTTTCGTGGTTCCGAACCACTTTACCCATCACAGACGTATCGCAAGCATGTGTCAAGGATCTTTTACACGCATGACAATACAAAGTGTAGCATACGGGCCACTTTTATGAAACCTCATTATTTACTTTATCACATGCAAAACACACACACACACACACACACTCGCGTTGGTACTTGAAAAAAGACAAAAGGAGGAAACTTTTTCTTACACCCTTAGTTACGGCTGCTGTGACTAAATAGAGGTCGAGTAAAAAAGGGTGAGAAATCGTCTTGTTGGGGTATCATTGCCACCTTTTATGTGTTGTATTCCTCGTCGTTTATAAATGATTATAGCACTTGGGATTTTATGGCCGAGGGAATTAAATGTCTTTAATAGTGAGAAGCCTATCTGCATATTCCAACCGACCAACTGTATATCTATTTTAAGAGTTATCAAAGTTAGATGAAAATTCTCTCTTCTTTAATATGGGCAGTAAGGTAGTTAATGGTTTGATATTTTCAGAAACCATTAATAATATTATCTGTGACATCAACCTTTGCGGGTACTGCAAAAACAGTTTTTAGTTAATTTAAATAGTTCAATAAAAAATATAATGATGCTTTTAGGATGGCCAATGGAGGAAGTGTATTGTACGCCTCCAGTTTTTTTTAGAAGATAGAACTTACACTTTTATGACGGAAATAACTATATATATATATTTTAATATTTTATTAACTTAAAAAATAATATTTTTAAACTTAACAAGTGAAAAAAAAGAAACTCAATGACATCATCTATCAATCGAGATAAACCGACCAGAGAAGACAAGAGAAATACTCATATTAGCTGCATGAACATTGAATCAATAATACATTTTAATCAAATGATTTTAATACTATAGTCTCAATACTCATTAATAAAAGTTGATTTATATAGTTAATTTTAGTCGTATAAGTGTATTTTTAAAACATACAATCATGTTAAAGCTAAGTTTTACTAGCCGACCGCTTTGGTGGTCGTATGGTCTAACTCTAAAGCATCATTCTTGCAATAGACTGTACAGCCGATGACGGAGAGATCGGGGGTCAAATCCCGGTGGGATGCAATGAGAGTTTTTTTCACACATTAATGTAAATTCTGGTACATATCCCCTATATTGAACCTTTCTAATCCCTAACACATTTACATTAATAGTACAGATGCGTGTAACCAGAACGGGTAGTAAGACGTGGGGACTAAAATACCAAATACACTATTTATTGATTAAAATTACTACAATAGAAACATGTATTCCATTTACTTTTTTCTCTAATGGGTTAGGGATGAGTAGAGAAGAATTTTAGAGGTAATCTACCTGCATTTGTTGGGAAGGACAATGGGAAGGAAGCCATTTAGAGAAAAAAAAACTCAGTTTACCCAACCGGGATTCAATTACCGAACTCCTTATTTTCAGCAGGCCAGAAAAATATGAGAATGGTGCCATTTAGACCATTTGGTCACTAAATCGGGTTTCTGATAACTAAAACTATATTCGTAAATCTAAAAAAATAAAAAATAAAAAAATAAAATTATTAATATCCAGACAAGAAAATAAAACACTTTTTCATTTTTTTTTAAATTTACGAATATTACACTTTATGCGGCTATATTCGTAACCTATATATGTATCTACATATATATACTCCATTCATGGTAATAATTACTTTCTTAAAGGTCTTTTTTCCTACTAATATCCTACTATATAATAGAGTTCTGGTATGGAAAAAGGATTTTCAGAAAACAATTCCTACGCTGAAAAGACTTTAGTTACAATCTCCCAAGCTTCGCTATTCATCAAAATTGAAATTAAATGCATTTTTTGTAGTACCGCGTCTCACTACCCGTTCGGGTTATACGCCTATGTACTAGTTACAATAATGCGTTAGGGATTAGGAACGTTTAATCTAGAGAAAGTACACCCAAATTTGCTTGGCGGGAGAGTTGAAAACCAATTAGGGGGGAAAACACCCTCAATGCACCCGACAGAGATCGAACGCTGATCTCTCCAGTATTGGCAGTCGAGTGTATTGCAAGAGTGGTGCCATAGGCCATGCGACCACCGAAGTGGGTAAATTAATTGTACAATCGTTAGCTTTCTCCAAACTAAAACAATGTTATCTGAACAATCTAAATACAAAACACAACATTATACACATGAATGTAGGCAAATTAAACAATAAAATAACCGGTTTCTTGGGCTAGTGGATAGTATTACTGGCTACTACTCTAGAGGTCCCTGGTTCGATTCATTGTGGCATGATATATATTTTTAAGTAAGGTGTCTTTTTAGCACTTTGTCTTACTACTTACTACCTGTCCAAGCTATACGCATATTTACTAATTACGCTAATGATGTAGGGATGAGGAAGGTTGATTTTAGAATAACTGCACACACATTTGCGTGGAGGAGAGTGTAAAACAAATTAGTAAAAAACACCCTCAATAAACCCATCCAGTATTCAAACCCCGATATCCATATCATCGGCAGTCTAGTTTAACGTAATAATGACGCCTTAGACCATGCGGGCACCAAAGCAGGTCAAAGGGAATTTTTTCATATGGTTAACATGGTCTGGATAATCAAGCATAAGCTAGGTTCCATTGGTACCACATAATCATCATAATTACCATCAAATCTCATCGGGCCGAAGTAACCGCACCTACATGGTGGCCCAACCTCAGAAAACGGTCACATATCTGCCAATGCCAGTAGAAGACCAGGCATGTCTAGCCGATAATCCCTGATGGCATACGATTAAAAAAATAATACAATCTTAAATAGTATTGCGAGGGAGGGGACATTTAAAAAAAACCTCACGTGAAATCGAAAAAGCAAATCCGTTTTAGTCCGTGTGGATCTACAGTTGCCCCATGGTTTTCTTTGATGCTTACTGACAGCTCACAGCTGACAGTTGATAGCTTTAAAAAGTTACCAGACCAAATTACGTATCCCTACGCCGAACCAGATGATCTGCAACAACATGTGTTTAGCAGCTGTCACTTTTGACAGTCAAAATTTAGGTATATACCTAAATGTTGACTGTTAGAATTCAGCTGTGAGCTGTCGGTGAGCACCAAAGAAGCCATGGGGCTACTGTAAGTCCTAGGACCTCCCGTTTTGAAGTAGAGATCTCTATGACCGCTACCGGTAGAAACAGAATCAAGCTTCGCACGCGACCGACCGTAAAGAGGTGAGCGCGCGTGTAGTAACCCAGTAGTGCACCCGAACGCTGTGAGATAGTGTGAACTGTTGTTTGGTTTGAGGACGATGTCACTTTCTACTGGCCATTGTACATACAATCAGCTCCGGTCAGGCGTACCCTCTACCTACATAAGGCAGAACACGGCGAAAAAAAAGTTTCACAACGGTAAACATGAATGAACAGAGAGTCTGTGTGTGCGTTTCCGGACTATAGTAAGAACAGTCAACATGGGCTGATACAACACAGTTTAAACTGATCTACTTTACTCTAGGTCTCTAAATACGTCATCATCAGTGCCGTGGTGAGAGATCTCTTCAGCTTAACTATGACTTGGGAACAATATTTAGGCATTCATTATTATTATTATTATTATTATTATTATTATTATTATTAGCACCGCGTCTTACTACCCGTTAGGGCTATACGCACTTACGCTAATGTGTAATGGTAGGGTGATTGTGAGATGAAATGGAGGACCTACAGTTTAACGTGGGATTCGAACCATGGTGGAGGTCTGGCACTCCCCACATTCACAAGTTGTGATTAATACACGTCTTGTCAGAGGTGAAGGAAGGGTTTGGTGATTAGATAAATCTGTGCCGGGACAGAGGGTTGAACTCCGGACCCCAGCACAGAAATCTGACACCTTACCCCTAGACCAGCAGGTCACCTTTTATGCATTCATACAAAAAAAAGCACTGTGTCTTACTACCCATTCGAGCTGTATGCCTATGTACTATTTACTCTAATATGCTAGGGATGATTAAGGATGAGGTTAGAGGAAGTGTACCTGCACTTGCATGGAGTGAGATTGGAAAACTACTTATTGAAAATCACCCTCAATACACTCGACGGAAATCAAACACCAATCTTCTCATCATCGGCAGTCTAGTCTATTGCAAGCGTGATGCCTTAGACCATGCAGCCAACGAAACAAGTTTTATACCAAAATTAATATCAGTAATAGTTTACAAACTAGCAAGTGTTTGTATCTTGCGAATGCTTGCATAAACTAATGGATTTTAAAACTATATGCTGCAACTACTCAGAGTTTATAACTAACGGGATAAAGTGCTTGCCTCAGGACCCGATGGTTATGGAGTCAAACCCAGCCGAGGTCGACGGATTTTTACCGAAAAATGGAAATCCATAGCACACCTCCTTTCGGAGGGGAAGTAATACCCATTGGTCCCAGGTCGATCAATTGTAGCATTAAGAATATACCTGGTAGGTATGCAAAAATATTTTTCCGGCAAAATATGTAGACTTTAGGCTCTTTATCGCATGTTCGTATAGTTCCAGTGAGGGCTTCCCCAGGGCATGTGCCTTCTCCCAGATGGTGAGGGTACCACTAACTAGATGAAGGGCTGAGTGAATGTCGAGCTCCGGATGTATGGGAATCACATCAGGACCAAACTTCGGGTTGAAGACTCATTTTAATCTATTATAGGCAGCAAAACATCCACGTTGACTTATAATTAAAGAAGTGAGTACCAAAAAAAAATTCTCAAATTAATAGGTTTTTAGAAAATGCCACTATTCTCATGACGTATATTAAACCACTGTTGTGATCACCATGGGAATAAAATTAAACTCTATGTTCGTACAGAAGCCATATTTGATTTATTTTGACCAAAAAATAGTAATGCTATAAAAACTGCAAAAACAATTACCTTTTCTCATGTTCCCCGCCTCTTAAGAAGTGTCAGCAAATGATTGTTTGACTAGACGTTCACTAGTGTGAGCAAACATTCGTTTTAAAATGATTTATACAACCGACATTTCCTTGTGACTTTTAACAGTAGCTGGAACTTGTGTCGAAGAAAAGGGTACACAAAATTACTTTATAGTTATGATGGATAAGGAACTATTATCAATTTTGTCATGTCTGAAAAAATAAAAAAAAAACGTGGTGACTGCTGAAATGACGGATGACTTTCTTGAGACCACATTTTATTCCACTTATCCCTAACCCAATTTTAAGCCAGGGTCATTGTGGGTCTCCCTCCCTAACCTGCAAACCGACCTATCTGTCTTCTATGAATAGCGTCAAGTCAATTTAACTAGATCGTGTGTCGGAGAAAGGGGACGCAACCGTCAATAGTCATTAGTTTAAAGCCATACCTATTTGATTTCTTCTTTCATTCCTGTGTATAATATTTTTCGCAGTGTTACAATATATTTGGGATGCTCATCAGAAGATGGTTGATTACCGATGAATATTATTATGATTATTATTAGCACCGCGTCTTACTACCCGTTCGGGTTGTACGCAATTACGATAATGTGTGATGGTAGGGTGATAGTGAGATGAAATGGAGGACCTACAGTTTAACGTGGAATCCGAACCACGGTGGAAGGCCTGGCATTCCCCACATTCACAAGATGTCTTGTCAGAGGTGAAGGAAGGGTTTGGTATACCGATGAATAGCTCTTGGTTTTATCGAAAGAATAAATGAAAATTTTTGCTTCCCCAAACCATATCTAAAATAATAAAGATCAGGTGGCGTCTGTTTATCTGTTCAAAGTTTTTCTCAAATTTTCCCTTAAAGTAACAAGCTGAAACCTCACATACTGATCACTTAAGTGTTGTAGTTACCCTCAAAATTCATTTAAACTTTTTTTTTTGCAAGGGGTTGGCCCATGGGTGCATTACACACCTCAATCATGTGACTAAAGCTATTGATATAGCTTTAACATATGGAGCATTCCATTTTTATAAGAAAAATCTGAGCCTTTAAAAAAAATAGGTCCTGATAACCTGGCATGGACATGGAACAAATCAAGCTACCTCTTATTTTGAAAAACCTAAAATTAGATTATTTTTTTTAAACAAAGAGGGGAGAAGACTTCACGTAAAATTCAAAATTGAGCCTGTCATAGACAAGACTAAGACCTAGTATGAAATAAATTTAGATGTGCTAATGTTGGAAAAATTATCTAACAGTTATTAAAGTTGAAAGTCTCATGTTTTTCGTGTGAATACTTGATAGAATATCTTGAATATTATATTAATATTTCAAAACAGAAGACTAGATGAAAACACCTTACAAAATGAGTAAAAGCAAAAATGGTTTTTATATATTCTTCCACCTAGAAAATAAAACTATATTTTTACTAAACATAAATAGATATGCAATTATTTTACTATTCTAAAGGGAAACAAATATTTAATGTAATTTTATTCCTAAAATTAGACTAAATACGTTTTTTAAGATATGAGCGATTCTTCCCAGTCAATTCGTTTTTACAAGTGAGAGAATAACTACATTGCAGTTGCAATAAAGTGGTAGGTTTAAATTATATAATATTTATTTCGTTTACAATATTCGTATTTATAAAATTTTTATTTAATCGGAATTAAAACACGCTTTCAACGGTTGCAGCTGCAGAACACATAATGTCACGTATTAATTTATTAAAGCAATAATTGTTGAGGATGCCACATGGTAGAAAATTGAAAAGCGCTGTAGACGTTTAAAAATCCTAAATTATGTATTAAGTTTGATAATTTTTAATTTTGTTTTCACAAAAATGTAGGCAAAAATTTCTTACCTTATTCTGACGATATTTATAAATGTCTGCAACGCTTCTTAGTACTTTACCCTGTAACACGCCTAGATTTAATAATAATAATAATAATAATAATAATAATAATAATAATATTTATAACCGCGTCTTACTACCCGTTCGGGTTATACGCTTTTTAAGTACTAATTACGCTAATATATTAGGAATTGGGAAGGTTGAATCAGAGGAAGTGAACCCGCATTTGCGTGGAGAGAGAGTGTAAAGGTTGAATTAGAGGAAGTGAACCCGCATTTGCGTGGAGGGAGAGTGGAAAACCATTAAGGAAAAACCTCCCCCAGTTCACCCGACCGAGATTCGAAACTCGATCTCCACGTCCTCAGCTGTCGATCTCAACACTAGATTTAATAACGTTCATATAAAGTCTAGTTTTCATTTAAAAGGCTTTTTATAGAAATACAAACCAAATTCTTTCGGCAAAAATTAATAACACCTTACTTTAATATTAGTGTAATTTTATAGATAGTTATAGTGTTTAGATCGACCTCGGTGATCTTGGGGAAAAATACTCGTGTCTATATTCGATGATCGTGTGTTCAAACCCAGCTAGGGTCGACGGATTTTTTCTTGAGCGATACAAATTAGAAGCACAGCTCAGTTTCCATTGGAGCGAAAGAATAGCCGTCGGTCCCGTGTTGATTGTTGCAGGTAAAATAACCCTAGAAGGTATTTTAAAATACTTTTCCTGGCAGCATTTGTAAGTTCTTTCGCCCACACTCAAAGAAATTCTAGTGTACTGATATAATCAGTCGGTTCATAAAGTTCACGCTAAATACCCCAAATAAATAAATACAAATAAA
Source organism: Timema poppense (assembly GCA_902141375.1). Classification (NCBI taxonomy): domain Eukaryota; kingdom Metazoa; phylum Arthropoda; class Insecta; order Phasmatodea; family Timematidae; genus Timema; species Timema poppense. Next base: position 103,888 of record CABFOV010001409.1, read on the forward strand.
AATTTACTATAACGTTTATCAACAGGGACTTCTAAGAATAACATGAACTGACTTATGGATACATGTAAGTAGATATAACAACGTTCCTGTCATAAAAACCTCTTTCTATGAGAATTGGACTGTACCGTACATCTCGTGGTGATCCCACTGCATTCATCCTTGAAATAGTTTGTCGAATGAACGAATGCACTTTAGATTATTCAGCTACTAATATCTAAAGTATAGCAATATAACATAATTAACAAGACTAGTTATTTATCGAATAGCTCCATTTAGAAGTATGATTAAGTGGTATCATAACATGTGTCTTTATTTATTGTGTACTGAACTAAAAGCTCTGTATTTAGCATTTAGAACATAAATGTGTCTGGATCAGAAACTGGAGTGTTAAGTATCTCTTATAGAGCTTATGTGTTGTATAAGTGTCAATTATTACCCTGTTTATATTTATATATGATAATTATATCCCGCAGAAGCTAAAGACATCGCCTTTGGGGATGGTTTTATTCCATCTCATTATCAATAACGTGATCGTAACCTCTTTATTACCCTCTGTTCTAAAAACTTGGCTATGGTAGGAGTGCGTGTCTCTAACGAGCTGTAGGTTGTGGCTTCCATTCCCTGTGAGGGTTTAAACTTTCTTACTCTGGAAATAAGGTTATTCTCTTTAACAAAGAAGAACACACATTATATGAAATTTGCTAACTTGAAATTGTGCTTGAAATGAGTTAAGATTATTCCTTAATTAATACATTCTTAGAGTACTAAGTGAAGTAAATAAACAGATTTTGAAACATTCTTAATATATTTGGCTTTGAAATCAATAAAGTAATACGTGTTTGCTCTCATTGAGAGTCGGGAATAAAGGACTTACATTTATTTTTAAATCTAATATAATTTATCATATAGTCTGTAGATTTTTAAAAATTAAAAAAATATATAAATCATCTATCAAATAACTGACTTTTAAATAGTTTCTCTCCGAAAAACAAACATCTTATTTTGTTACTTTTGTTACCTTTTAAGGTATCAATTTCAAGCAAAATTGTTAGAGTCAATTTGAAGAATATTTAAATTTTCAAAAATCCGCTTTAGTAAATCGATCTTAAATGTAGCTTTATAAAAAAAAAAACAAGTAAAGTATTCAGCATTGATCAACGTTTCAATTAATCAGATAACTTTTATAAAGAAAACCATTATAGTCATTTTCGAACAATTTTATATCTAAAAAAATTATAAAGTATTAGTTAACATCCCTAATATTGATTTATCTCCAAAAAATAAGTATTCCGTTTTATTTATAATGTTAAGCTCTTCCTAGATTGTCATTTATAACAAAATCGTCAGAACCACTATAGAAAATTTTCAAATTTAAAAAAAGAAAGTATTTTTAAATTACCTTACATTAGTATCTATCCGAAAAACAAGCAGGCCTATATATTGTTATTTAAAATTTAAAATCACCACCACATATCAATTTTGAAATAAATAATTTTAACTATTTTAGAAAAGTTTGATATGATCAAAAATAAATAACCACTTAACTGCTCTTGTATAATTTGTTCTGCAAAATAATATCATCCACTGTTATTCACTTTTTCAAACACTTCTTTTAGATTAATATGAAACAAAATAGTTACAGCATTAATCACTTGTAAGTGAACTGCCGTACAATTAATTTGGAATCATATTTTTTTTAGCAAAGAATCTTACTACCCATTCAGAGGACCCTCATAATTAATTACTACGATAATGTGTTAAGGATGAGGAAGGATATCCACATATGCGTGAAGGTAGATATTGAAACCATGTAGGAATAACCACCCTCAGTAGGCCCCACACCCAACAGGTATTCGAACCCCGATCTCCCAGTCATTGGCAATCCAGACAATTCGACACCTGACGCTGATAAGGTCTAGAAATAAAATCACTCGTTTTTCGATAGGTATGCCCACATAAAATACCATATTTCAAGAGTTTTGAAAAGTTTTAGTGAGAAGATTTATTATTATTATTATTATTATTATTATTATTATTATTATTATTATTATTATTATTATTATTATTATTAGCACCGCGTCTTACTACCCGTTCGGGTTGTACGCACTTACGCTAATGTGTAATGGTAGGGTGATTGTGAGATGAAAAGGAGGACCTACAGTTTAACGTGGAATCCGAACCACGGTGGAGGCCTGGCATTCCCCACATTCACAAGATGTCTTGTCAGAGGTGAAGGAAGAGTTTGGTAATCAGATAAATCTGTGCCGGGACCGAGGATTAAACCCCGGCCGCCAGCATAGAAGTCCGACACCTTACCCCTAGACCACCAGGTCACCTAGTGAGAAGAGATAATAATAAAGTATAATAGGAAATCATATGTTAAAACTAATGCAATTATAAAAATATACAGACCCCTAAAAGCCTGTTAGTAAAATTAATGGTGAGTAAAAGCACGCTGTTAAATAATAAAAATATAACATGGTGAGACAAGATCACTATTAATGTTGTAAGGTCTTAAGATTCATAAAATGGTGAGGAATAAATTATTACATTATATTCGAGCAATAAAGGCCACCTCTATGGTCTGGTGGTAAGAGTTCTTGACTACAGATTCAAAACCTCTCTGGCTCGATCTGTGAAGCAGCGAGTCTGGTACGGGGTCTAACAGCCATGTGAGGACACATGAGGAACTACTTGAATAAATAAGTAGTGGGTCCAGTCTAGAAATCTGAGATTAATGACCAGAAGGTTTATTGTGCTGACCACATGACATCCTCTATCAGCAAATGTTGGCACTATCTTCACCAACAGACGGCAGATGCTCTTTCGGTATAGGGCTGACTTCATGATTTTTTTACTCTTTAAAATAAATAACTGTAAAATCATAAACATAAAACGCATTAGACACCGAAATATCAAATTGTTTTGAAAATCAGTATTTATGATGTTTAACATATTAGTAGAATATCTACTGATTAGGTTTTGACAATGATAGTTAATTACATTTATGTGAATGTAGCCAAAAATAAGAGTGAGGTAAATAAAATCGATACTACGAGAGATTTTTAAGGGGTATTGGAGGTATTTTAAGTTGAGTTAAATATATATTTTATTAAGTTAGTTACATATTGTCTGAATTCTGAACTCTCTTTCTCCCAAGAAACTACTACTAACAGGCTATATATGTTCTTAAATTTATATTATTTAAAAAAAATTATTTTCTATTATATAGCTATATATTGAACAAACTCCACTAAACCATTTAGGCTGTATCCATGTACATGTAGATGAGTTCAGGGCTACACACAAAGTCAAACTGCACTCTAAATTAACCCTTTGGTCGAATATTTTAACGATTATGTCACCTTCTCTATATGATAAAGTAAAACTCTCAAAAGAACGATATAGTCCACTAGATTCCTGATTATAAATAATGTTAATTAATAGGGGAATAAAATATAAATTAAACTATTCTGGATATGGGCCGTTCAAATATTTTTTTCTTCTTCTGGGAAATGATTGAAATACAAAAATAAATTATCTATAGCTTACGTTAGTTTAAATGAATTACAATGTAACGTAGACGCAGTTAAAATAATATTTAGAGCTTGAAATTTCAATCTTAATATTATTATATTATTATTAGTTGTTTTTTAATAGAACAGGAACAATTCTTTTGTCAGTTAAATTAGACTGCCAATGCACCCTGTTCTCTGCCTCTTCCTAGATCTCCCAGATTTATTTTATTTCCTCCAATTCATCTAATTATTTTGGTCCTCTTCTTCCTAAGCTCCTCTTTCCCTCAACCTCTTCTTCTAAGACGTCATGCAAAAGACAGTTCCTCCTAAAGATGTGTCCGATCCAGTTTGCTTTGTAAAGAAGAATCACCTCCAAAATTGTTCTCGTCCCACCCACTCTTCTTAGGATTTCTTTATTTGTCACCCTGTCTATCCACCTATTCCTCCCAAATTTTCTCCAAAACCACATTCCAAAGCTCTTCAAGTATTTCTTTTCCATATTCCAAGAGTCCAAATTTCTTCATCATTCAGCGCGATGTTCCAAATGTAGTATTTCATCAGTTTCTTCCTCAGTTCCAAACTCAACTTACTCTTCTTGTTAAAAGTTTTCTTGGCCATGGGCATCCTTGACCTAATTTCCTTTGTCAGCAGAATTCCCAGGTGCTTAAACTGCTCTATGTTTTCTAAGTACTGGTTTCCAATTTTGATTTTCAGAAGCTCTCCATTTTTTTAAATCACCATTACTTTTTATTTTTCTATGTTAATTTCCATGCCATATCTTTTCACTATCTCCACCAGCTGGTACATCATTTATTTCAACCCTCTTTATTTTTGGCCAGTATAAATTGGTATATCAAAATAAAGAAAGAGGTAAATAAAATAAACCAATCTTTTTTATTTTTAGATGTTTATCTTTATGATCGCCAATTATCTCACCTTTCACTTAAATTTCAATTTATATATATATATATATATATGTTGTGGATACCACTGGCACATAAAATATTGAGAGAGAAAAATATATAGAGATCATCCGGTAAACACTCAGTGATGTGACAAGAATCTCTTTTTCCTAGACCTTTAGCCTTCACCTCCAGTTCTTAATGAATACGTAGATTAAACACGATACCAAGGACACGAGCAGCTCTCTCTTGAAGTGAGAATCAATAAAGACTTAGTTCATTGAGACACCAATAGCTAATACAGACCACACAAATGACATGGGCAATAACTGATAAGGTATATATAACACTCGATGAATAATGGCACAAATCAATTTTAAAATGGGGTGACCTGGCGGTCTAGGGGTAAGGTGTCAGACTTCTGTGCTGGCGGCCGGGGTTCAATCCTCAGTCCCAGCACAGATTTATCTGATTACCAAACCTTTCCTTCACCTCTGACAAGACATCTTGTGAATGTGGGGAATGCCAGGCCTCCACCGTGGTTCGGATTCCACGTTAAACTGTAGGTCCTCCATTTCATCTCACAATCACCCTACCATTACACATTAGCGTAAGTGCGTATAACCCGAACGGGTAGTAAGACGCGATGCTAATAATAATACTAATTTTAAAATGACTTATAATTATTTTAGTTTTATTAAAAAAAAATTAATCAACAACCATACCTATGTTATGACTTCTTAATATATAATATAAACTTGTATTTAGAAAAATTAACCTCAGTTGATTATAATTAAATATTAAAATTTACCAATCAGATTTGGAACGGTACAATTACATTAAAACGTTTGAATTGATTAAAATAAAAGTTTATCTGAAGTCTCCAAGTAATAAAAGAAATTCAACAGTAAAGATTGTTCTCATAAGGATGCATTCCCCATTATTTATTGTTATTGTTGACAGATTTATGTATTTAGTACTAATATATACTTTATTTGAATAAAATATTTTCTGTTTATGTCCTAGTATCTCTCCTTTAATATCCTAGGTCAAAATTTATGTCTTCAGATGACAAAATTTACTAGTTGATGATAAATGTTCAGGTCTCACCATGTTAAAACTTTCAGCTTTTAAAGTGAAAATATTAGCTTCAGATAAGTTTACAAATAATTATGACCTTTATTTAGTAAAGATTTCAACAAATTATATATTAAACTGTCACGTGAGGGCTTGGCCTCTTTTTTTAAAAATAATATAATAATATACTTCGTCTAAAATAGAATTCACCTTATATTTAAGGGTTTTAAAATACTTGACGTAGGATAATTTCCTTGCCATTTTTCTAAGTAAAAAATAAAGAGCCAAATTTATTTTAAAATTATTCTTAACTAACAATTTTAAAATGTTCTATTCATAAAAAAACATATATATTTATAGCATTTCCAACGCATAGCAATGTAATTATCAAAGTAACAACAATGTACCATCACGAATTAAAGCACTGGAAGATGAAATATCCTCCAAAAAACATTACAATATTTACAGGTAACATATATTAAGATTAAAATTTAAATAAGTTCCACTCAAAGACGGCGTGAAAGATCTCAGCTGGTAGTTAGTAAAGACTAGATACCGTTGCAAGGCTAACATGGAGAATAATCGATTTATATCCACTGAACAACCCCGAAAATTGACACTCTTAAAAAAAAAAGGCGCCACCAGACGGAATGGAGAAGCCAAAATTGATTCACTTCAAAAATAATCAATACGTCATTTACTTTCAAATTATTCTGGCGACAAATTATTACTCTAAAGCCAGGTACTTGATTAAAATAGACTTTACTAGACCCCACCCCCACCCCCCGCATTATTGTTTTCAACACACATATTGAAGAATCATCATAGAATCTACCATAAAATATGAGTGACTATCGACATTTTTATTAGGAATAAATTAAATTTCCAAAATAAAATATAGCCTATGTTACTCGCTGATAATGTATCTTTATATTGGTGGAAGAATTTTTAAAATCGGTCCAGTAGTTTTTGAGTTTGTCCATTACAAANATCTACCATAAAATATGAGTGACTATCGACATTTTTATTAGGAATAAATTAAATTTCCAAAATAAAATATAGCCTATGTTACTCGCTGATAATGTATCTTTATATTGGTGGAAGAATTTTTAAAATCGGTCCAGTAGTTTTTGAGTTTATCCATTACAAAAAAAAAAACACAAGTTCAAATCTTTCCTCTTTATAATATTAATGTAGATAAAACATCCTTGCTTATAGTAAACACAAAAACAATGTTAGTGACTAATGACATAAACAGGTATTACAAATAAAACCAAATTCCCCAAAGTTATTAACAGTTATCTGCCAAGAGACTATTGAAAAACTTCTATGATATTTAGTTATTTTTAATAAGTCATAGGGAATGCCAGTACTCCACCGTGGTTCGGATTCCACGTTAAACTGTAGGTCCTTCATTTCATCTCACAATCACCCTACCACTACACATTAGCGTAAATGCGTATAACCCGAATGGGTAGTAAGACGCGGTGCTAATAATAATAATAATAAGTTATAGTATGTATAATCTGGTGGGCATAATAAATAACATCACACAATATTCCTTAGATTTGCGAATATTTCAAAAGTCATGTTGTAATCAATCAAAAGGAACGGAAGTGACTGATGTAAATAAAGTATAGTCATACCTCTATAAGTAATGGTCCAGATTGGAGACTTCCCTCACTCATTTCCCGGTCGTTTCGTATTACTTGGCAGCGCGCCTGTTCCAACAGGAGATAGGTTAAGATAGGACCAAACAGACCCAGTTCCTAGCCCCAGGACAGATATAAATTGCCGTGCTAGATTTTCTTCTTAATTACCCCCCCCCCCTCCCTACCTACCCCTCACCCACCCACTATTCTCTCTCAAAGAGGCAATGAAGCCGATGAAGGAATTACATTTATAACTTCTCTTCAACTTACAAAAGCGATGATTTACAGTAATATGGTTAATAGTCCTAATCAAGGAAGTAAGCTAATGTCAGTTAAGGGAGCCGCCTCGGTAAGCGAGGAATTGCTCTAACGTAATATTTAATTCTACGATGCGTTATTTCAAAATATGTTTCACGCCAAGGTTAAGGCGAAAGATTCCTACAGGGCTCTTTTCCCCTCAAAATCCTATAGCTTTTAGTTTTTATTGGTATAAAATAATCTGTGAAAATGTGACACTATATTATTTTCAACGACTTTTAATCATATTTGTGGAGCTATGAGACTAGTCTTGATGAGAAAAGGTCTCTATATTTAGCCTTCCTCTAACAAATACAGTTTTTTTTTGCTAGGCTTGCAACATAAATTTCTAATATATTTGAGAGCTAGCAGCAAGCTTTCTTCTTTACCTTTAGATAATATATTTCGTAGTTTCATTTCACCTCTTTATTAATCATATGGCAAAAGGTGGTTGTAGGTGAGGGGTGAACGGGAGTATTTGATTAAAGAGAATAGAGAAGTATTACCAGAAAATGAAACAGACCATTGTATTTTAGGTCATGTGGTCTGAAAGTGATTGATAATTTCTAGATGACCGAGGCGGCCGCCTTAAAAGAAATTATCATGGCCAATCAGCTGACTGCTCTAGGGTTCTGGGTTCATTTCCAAGTGGCGCCTACGAATTATTGAATTTTTGCAATAAGCTTGTTTTGGATCATGAATATAAAAACGTTATTTAGATTACCTAACTAGATTTTCGTGGTAAGAAAGTAGGTTTATTTATTCAAAGTAGGTTTATGTCATCATAAGATATTATAACGTGTAATTATTATAACCAAAAACTTTTTCATTCATAATTCAAATTATAATACCTATATTATTATTATATTACATCATATATATTCAAGTCTTTTCATGATAAATTAACACAATTGTCAACTTTACCAAAAATTGAATTCTACTACTAATAATATATTATTTGTGTTAGTTTACAGATTTTGGTCAAGGGATGGTCTAAGGTTATATATAGCCTTGCTTTACTTAACTTTAACTTGCAAACTTTATTTTTACTACGGTATAATATTATTAATATTCTAATTATTAGTCTTGTGTTGGTACAATAAACAACGTTTTAGCATAATCAACAAAGAATTATGCATTATTATTTTATGTAAGAGATCTACGTTTGTATAAAATAAAACGTAATTGATCAAAATAACTAAGAGTTTCTCCAGTTTAACAGTCGAAACCAATTTGGATTTGTAATGGAATCTTAGAGTAATTATGTATTATCGGATTATAAAATGTTGAGGCCCTTGGCCATTTTAATTTATTTCATAATATTATAATCTTGAGGGAGGGAGGGGGGGGGAGGTAAACATCTAGCTGACACGCATTTGATCCAAAGTAGTGGGACGAATAAATAATATATTTGAAGGGTTTTTTACACTTATTAAGCAGATCATTTTTTTTCCTTGTAGAGTTTAATGTCAGATTCTAAGTAAGATTAATATTCATGCTGATAAAATATTGTGGCAAGAAAAGATACGTAAATAATCTTTATTTATTTATTTTTTCCTCATTAACTCTTACAATCTTAGTCCTCTTGGCTGTTTTATCTGAAGCGCAAATTTTAGATTTGCCGAAGTTGATTTCTATCACAAAAGAAGAGTTAAGCTCACATAATAATGGAGCTTCCCTCTCATTAATATTCTTAGTTGTATGTTCTGCACAATTTGGCTTTATTATTTTTATTAAGTCATGACAATATTTTATTGTTTTTAGTTACGGTTCCTCAATGATTGTTTTCAAACTTTACCTTTCCTTTTTTTAACCACCGATTCTTAATACTTATTCAAATTATAGGTTTAAAATTGAAATCATTATTTAATAATATTGATAAACTATTTTCCTTTTCTTAGTTGCCTATTTATTTAACGGTACTAAGAGGAATAATTGATGTTCAGGGAAACTTTAACTGGCGTGGATATAATCTTATTCACATAGGATTAAAAACTTTAACTTTTAAATTTTATAATTTAAAACACTTATAAAAAAAAGTTAAAATTATCTCATTTCAACGATTTTAACGGGAAATTACACATTTATGAAACCAAAGTGGGTATCGGGAAACACAAACCTAGTTTCCCAAAGACAATAAAATAATTTCTCGATGTATTCACCCACAAAAGTAGATTCTAAAATAGTTGTAAGATTGTTATAGTCGTTTTAAAGGCTCATTAGAACTGTAGTTTTCACTTAAAAAAAGGTTTGTGAGGTGCTATTAATAATTATGACAAAACATGTGAAACAAAAGTCGTTCTGGTATCAAAGGATAATCAATAAAACATTGGCAAAGATATTTAATTCATAGCCTATACATAGTAAGTTATTAAATATTTACCTTTTTTTTAAAGGTACCTAGACGTTCACTTTCTGAACCAATTGAATAAATGAGAACACGACTTATAAATTAAATATAGAATGGACAAAAAATCCAGCCTGTCCCTTGGCCATCAAATCATCATTTTGGAATTAGAAACATCATTCTACACATTACAAATTTATCTACCCTGCTGGTAATGGAACTAAGTACCCTTAGTTCTACCAATTAAAATAAATAATTTTCAATTTCACGAGACACTTAGATTCTGTTACTCCCCCTCCCCTGTATCACACGGTCCAAGCTACCCTTATATAATTAGCTTACTCTAATGAGGCAAAGGTGAGTAAGTTATAATTTAGAGAAAATGCACACACATTTCTTTAGAAGGTAGAGTGGGAAAATATTTAGGAATACACAAGCCTAATCAACCCAAACGGAATGCGAACATCAGATATCCTCATTACTAAATAAAATGTGATTGACATTCAAGACCGCTTGCCCACTGATACGAGAATCACAGAAGCTCTGAAAAGCTCAATTTTTAAAGAAAGGGCCAGTTAGAAAAGTTACTAAATCTTTCATGCATTTATTCATACGTCAAGTCGTGTGATCTGCAGTTACAGAAGTTGTTATCAATTATGTACGAAAAAAAGAATTTTTTTTTAAGTTCTTTATATGAAAAATCGAACTGTGTCCTTTATCAGTACAAGATCGTGTATATATATAATGTCAAACACTTTGGGGGTAAGCCTACTCCGACATCTATTTTGAAATCAACTGGCTCTCCCTCCAAACAAATGCGGGTACACTTTATCTACAATCAAACCCTCCTCATACCTAACACATTATCGTAAATCAGTAAGTATCCACATAGCCCGAACGTGTATAAAGACGCGATGACAAAAAAAAGATCGGTAAACATTTTATAATCGTTTTAATTCCAACAGTCCGCGCCGGCTATGAAGCCAGCACCAAGCTAGTTGACAAGAGAAGGGGTTTGGAGGGAAGGGGAAAAGAATGTCGATAGCCTCACATAATAATATCCATATGAGAATGAGGGTGATGCTCTCTTGTTCTAGGAAAGATTACTTCTGATGGTCCCGTTAGTTAATACTCACGTGTTCGGGATTTTAATGGCTTGGTGGATCTTCTTGACGCAGACGCAGGTAGAGAACTCTTTTTATCACTCGCCTTAAGACAATACACTGTTATTTATAGTTTCTTAGGAGATGGAGGGGTGTGGTCCGGAAGGTTAAATGAATGAAAATTGATAATCTTAATAGGTTTGGCCTTTTTAAGAGTTGTTTTATTTGTCTTTGGTATGTGTTACTTGAATAAAGATCCTGAGGAACAACAACGTCCTGGATTTATATGGTTCCCAATTGGTTGGTTAAATAAATTAGTCTAATTTGAAATTTTATATAGAATAAATATAAAATTCAACCAAATCACTTGCTAAAAGGTTTTTTTAGCACCACGTATTATACTACCCATTCGGGATAAAGGCATATATGTATTAATTATGCTAATGTTTTAGGGATGAAGAAAGTTGATTTTAGATAAAGTGTATCCACATTTGCTTGGAGAGATGTTGGAAAGACCTTTATAATAAAACACCCCTAGGACACCTGATTAGGATTCAAACCCCAGTATTCTTTCATTAGAAGTATAATCTACTAGGGAAGTGGTGACTTGAACCATTAGACCACCGAAGTGGGCTGATAAAATGATTACTTACCTACTCTATAGGATATGGCATTAAGAGCTCGAAAAGCATTGTCACACTTACTAAAGTACGCCACCTATCCCTATCTTAAACTAGTTCTATCCAGTCCACCTCATTACAGCCTATCCCTAACTTTAGCTAGTTTGATCTAGCTAGTCTATCTCACTATACCCTATTCCTATCTTGAGCTAGTTATATCCAGTCTACCTCATTACACCTTATCTCTTTCAGGTCAATTATAATGTTATCCTTTCATCTGCATCTAGATCTTCTCAATGGTCTCTTCTCATTGGGTTTACCAGTAAATACCCCGAACATGGTTCTAGATTCTCCCATTCTGGCTGCATGTCATGCCCACCGTAATCTACGAGACTTGATTATCCTAACAATATCTTATGATGAGTACAAAGTGTGTAACACATCATTATGTAATCTCCCCTAGCTCCCCAGTAGCTTTACCCAGTTTTGTACCCAATATCTTTCTAAGCACCTTGTTTTAGAGCAACCTAAATTTATTTTCGTCAAGTAAGGTAATAGACCACGTTTCACACCCATAAAAAACAACTGGTAAAATTATTGTTTTGTATGCTCTTAGTTTTAGATTCTTGAACAGGTGAGATGTCAACCACTTACTGACCAAGTTAAAAGCATGCATTTCCAGACTCTATTATTTTCCTAATTTCCAATATAATATTGTCTTTGCTATTTAAAACCGTTCCTAAATATTAATTTTACCAACCCTTTAAAATTAGAATATGTTGTTCGCAGTCACCTCTAAATTATCGACCTCAATTTGTTTTATCTATGCTAACATATAATAAGTCTTTTCAACGTTCACTCCTAAAACTATTTCTTTAATTGCAATATCTCGCAAAAGTACACACCATCAAAGCTAATTAATTACATTTAGACTTTTATTCCTTATCTTTTGACTATGACCGTGCACAGACTAATTTTACCATTTCACCATCTTGTTATTTTTTCTATTATTTATATCGTAAAATTTTATAAACCTAAATAAATGAATCTGTCCAATAATATGAACTACCAATTTCAGTTTCTTTCAATGACTTTATGAGAATGGCTGCATCTAAAAATAACCTCATAAAATAATCACTTTATTCTAGGGGCTTTATTTGACAATTCAGACGTACAAAATGTATAATCAAATGAAATATTTTTAATTATATTAAGACTTTTAAAGTGTACACAATTTTTTTTCATCACTACGTCTTACTACCCATTTATTAATGTAAAATATAGTACCCGTCAGAAACAAGAATAAACTGAGCATTTTGTATCGCCAAGAAGAATATCCTTATATTAAGTAGGCCTACTTCATTAATAGGTTTAATATTTTATGTATTTATTAGGAACTACAGTCAGCTTATGAAGTTTAAACTCAGAATAAGCCAAAATTAGATCTTTAAATTAAAGTTGAAAAAGTGGTTCCTGGATATTTGGAGCTACTTCGTGAACTATCTAAATTAGGCATATATAGTCAAACACGAATGTAAATTGAATAACTGAAATGTACAACTAACAAATAAATATGCTAAAGCACCGTTTTGGAGAGTCATTATTTTATAATGACAACGGTGTAATTATTTAATGACAGACTAAAATATAGGCCTTTATCTTTAAATTATTAGAGAAATTGGCAATTAATGAATACATACATATTAAAATACTATTTATTGCAATAGATGACTTTAATATGATCTATTTTACATGTAATCTATTTTATGTGTCCATACACTAACAAAAGGCCATATAGACTGCATTCGAAATTCTATATTTGTGAGAAGTAAAAAGTATAGTTATTTTGAAATGTATTTTTAATGAAAATAAATAACAAAATTGTATTTAAATAAACAGGATCTTATATTTATTTAAAAATCACCATAATATATTGTTTTGAGCGAAGTAATAATTTATTATTAATAATAATTATTATAACTGTGTTTGCACCATTTAAACTAAATTTCTACAGCTATTTTTTTCAAATACGTAGCATCACGTTATTTCTAAAACAAACTTGCATTGATGGGACGAAAGCAGACCAAACGTCAAACACGTCTAATCTGATTTTCCCGTAACATAGAGGAAGGGGTTCGAAAGCAGACTGGGTTCTCTAAGAACTATTTATTCTTAAATGTTTCTATTAGTCTCTTCTCTCCTCGAAACTACGAATATATTAATCTAAATTTTACTGTTTGCAATTATATAACATTAATATAATTACACTTAAATTTGGATATTAAGGTTTGCTAGTAAGAATCCATGCTAAGAAACAAAAGAAAGAGCTAAATTTTGGGCATTGCTGTACTTATTAGAACGGGATACTACGAAACAAGTTTATCTTCGAGAAATACCGGTAAAATAATAAATCGGCTTCTAAATCTGAAGTTATGTTAATCTATCATTGGCTAATTTTGTAACCAAATGACTTGTACAGTATAGTGAATCCATATGAGAATCGAACCTAATCCCTTGAAAAACAGGATTATAGCGCAACTGTTTTATATGCTCGCTAAATATTATGTGAGGAAATAACTGTGCTTGGACCAAGTTGTTAACTAGCTATAGCGTTGCTATATATCTACGTTGCAATTTGACAGAGCCTTCTTTCATTATCGAGACTCCACCGTGGTTCGGATTCCACGTTAAACTGTAGGTCCTCCATTTCATCTCACAATCACCCTACCATTACACATTAGCATAAGTGCGTATAACCCGAACGGGTAGTAAGACGCGGTGCTAATAATAATAATAATTATTATTATTATTATTATTATTATTATCGAGACGTTAGTGAATAGAACAGATCTAGATCCCGCATAGGTGGACTCGCGATTAATATATCTGGATTAGAGCCCCTATGGGGTTACTGGGGGTATTTCCCCCCTTACTCTAAAAATAATTGTATCCAATCTCCCTACAAACAGGGGCTGGTACTTTATATATAAAATATAGCTTATTTATCTATGACAGACAATTAACTGTAATTTAATTCGAAAGACCCAGATAAGTAAAAAGATTTGGTGCAAATAAATTGCGTTTTATTTTGATAATAAAAATTAATTTCACAATCAATTAGATTTGTAGGTACGATTATTTTATTTGTTCACGAACACCTATTGGTCAAGTTACGTTTACGGTCTATTTAATTAAAATTTGATTATTAAATTATTTCATTAATGCACACAAATAAAACATTACAATTTTCAAAACTATTTATAATAAAGTTTACAACAGTACTTACCGTTCTTAAAAGTGTTGCGAATTTTTAAAACACACTAAGTTTGTTCAGATGTCCACATCAGCGCAATCTGTCCTCGGATTATGGAACTAACCTGCCAGGAGGTTTTGCTTTAATTCGTAATGAACAGTTGTTGTTAACATTTTATCGAATTTACTTGGTGTCGTTTGCGGTCTTTTACATTTTTTTCCTATTTATAGTTTTATAACATATATATATATTTTTAAAAGTAGCAGTCACTGCCACTTGTATTACAATCGCGTGAGATGCCGAGTGGTTTATTTTCCTGTATCTTA
>CABFOV010001410.1:3404-45232 GCA_902141375.1 Timema poppense
GGGGGGGTTCACAGCGCTTCTTTTGCCAGCTCGAGTTCTTCAACACTGGGCTTCGCTAGTGTCAATACTGGGTGATTATAGGACTAGCCACAGCGATCCTAGTGTTGAAGGGCTCAAGCTGCCAAAAGGAGCGCAACCATTTTAACCTGAAGGTTGAGTGTTTGGGTAATTATTTGTTTGTGCCCTGGGCACGGAATGTATCCTCGATATTTTGTTAGTCAATGTATTGGCGTGCTATATCGAAGGACCTTGGTTCGATTCCAGATTCCAAATATATTTTACCAACTTTATTTAAGTTAAATGAGATATGTAAATTGGTTTTGGTCTTCTACATATGTGCCTATGTGCTATTTATAGTATGACTATGGCTACTCTCAACAGTAACGAATAGATAAAATCATTAGAATATGTATACAAGTGATAGAAATAACTTCTCCGTTTTTTAGAGATGCTATAGTTTTAGTGAATAGGATTATATCCTCTATTTATCAATGTATTTTTTTGCACCACGTCTTAGGCCTAGTACCCGTTCGGGTAGTATATTTAACTATCCAACTAATTACGCTAATGATTTTATGAATTTGAAAGATTATATTAATAAAAAAAAGTGTACCTGCATTTTCGTGGAGGGCGTGTGAAAGACCATTTTGTAAAACTCACCCGACTGAGGTTCGAACCTCAATCTCCGTCATCGAAAGTCTTAGTCTACTGCGAGAGAAGCTTGTTAGATCATGCATCCCCTGAAGCGAATCGTGTGTTTTTATCGGTTCAATTTAATTACTAATCCTTAATTTGGTCTCTTAATTTACCTACAATAGTGGTCACATGGTTCATGGAGCCACTCTCACAATAAACTATATTACTGATTTGAGTTCTATGAAGGCAATTGGCCCTTTTCATTAGGTGGGGAAATGTAGAGCCATAGGAACAACCGGCTATCTTTAAGATTTTTTTTTTGTTTTGCAATTTTATTTTCGAAAATGGGTTGTTCAATAAGAAAAACATGTTGATTAAATTGTACTTTTTATATACAGACCTCCTCTATAATTTTAACAGTGATCAAATATCGATAAAATTGACATTTTTCAATAGAAAACTGCCGGCTTCATAGCAAAAAATAAGAGAATGTAACAATTAATAAACATCGATACAATATCTTAGAAGGGGTGTTGAAAATATTACCATAGAGATTTCACTCGTTCTCAAGAAAACTGATATTTTCAAACTTATGATTTTTCCGCAAGACCTGTCTGGTAGCTAGCGCCATCTACTGTTTCCATGATCTGTCTTTGTTGGCGTGGAAGGATACTTTGGTCGGTTATGAAGCCACGCCACGCCTTTCACCCTTCCACCCACCATCTCACAAAATAGATTTAGACTCGCACTCGACAGAGCCAAGGGCCATAAAGAACTGAACTTAGTACCAACGAATGCTACCCTAGTCTTCACTTTATAAACTTCGTAGGGATACAATATTTAGGAATGTGTTATTTGGAAATTTGGCATAATTTTATGAGATCCAAGGTTGGTATAACAAATTTGTACGCTTTCTTAGAAATGGATTAGTTCCCCAAAAAATGTACTCTTATTGTTTTTTATAAGGGTTTATTCTTTTTTTATTGTAATGTAAAGGTGCTAAATTGGAAATATTTTTACTTAAGTTGGGAGTGTAGGAAACGTGAAAAAAAGTGTTTTGGCAGTTTTTATAGCAAAACATTTTTTTTTGTTCAACATAAACAAAATATTGCTCCAGTAAATAACAGAGTTTAATTTTCTCCGTATTGTGATATCAACAGTTGTTGAATATCTGTCATGAGCATAGCAGCATTGGTTGAGAAACTTTTTAAATGAAAAGAAAAAGTTTTCATTAAATTCCAGGACACCCTTGACATAAACTTCAACAAAATACTGTCCTTAACTCGCGTCCCCTACAACCTCACCTTAAGTAATTGACAATTTTTTTTAATGTGGCCTAAGTATGTTTAATTTTCAATGGGTGCCTTACGAAAAACCTACTTTGTCACCCCTGCTACAACTTATAAAGTATAATAGAACCCTCTGTTTAGGGATGTGAAAAAAGTAGCGATACTTTACTAATATCGATATTTTCCTTTCGATACTTGTATTTTTTAATCGATACTTTTGACTGATATTAGTACTCACACTGCGGTATCGGATCGGTATCAAAAGAAACAAATTTTTCGTTATTTTCACCCATACTTAGATTAAATATTTACTATGGTTAAAGAAGGGTACAAAAGAAATTGAAAAAATACATTACTAATTATATTCAGCTATTAAATTACTTTCCATCAGCTAAATTTTCACGGGCATTTTGAAAACTGGTATGGTAAAGTCTTTTATAATACTATCTATCTTTCAAGCTCACATAACATAGACGCGATGGACCTAAATATACTATATATAATATATAATATATGGTTAAATCGCTATAATTTTCAGGGTTTGAATAAATATGAAAATAAAATTATTATTGTTTTATTATTATTATTATTATTATTATTATTCAAAATTTGAGATAAATACTGTATTTTTTTCAGATTAAAATGTTGATAACGATACTTACTGCTATCGATACTATTATTTCGATACCACCCACACATCCCTTGCTCTGTTTTGTTTCAGCCCTCAAGCGACAGCTGAGTCGGCAGCGCGCGCGCGTGGAAGACACGGTCTGGTCGTTGGACGCAGTGACGCGAGACCTTACCGTCCGAGTAGAAGAGGCCCGCGACAAAACGTTACAGTTAGTTCGAAGAATCGCCGACATGGAGCGGTGGCGTTGGCTCGCAGGACTGGGTGAGAGAGACTCTAGGAGCCTCGCCGCAACCAGCTTCGCGCGGCACGACGCAAGGCCTTGCTTGACCAAAAAAATATAGTTGGATTGACCCTAACGAGTATTTCGTATATCAGTTGAAAGCAAAAATAATGTTCAACATCAGTGAGATTGATTGACGCTATCATTTACTAGGGCGGAGGGGGGGCCGCGAGAACAGATCAATGTTTTTTGGTAGTTCTTATAGCAAAACTTTTTTTTTTGCCAAAATTAATAAAATATCGCTATAATTTAAACATATAGTTTAATTTTTCTTCTCAAGGCTATACCAACAACTCCTGAATATATGCCGCGAGCATAGCGACATTATATTATAAACTTTTAAAATTAAGATAAAATTTTGTCATTAAACTTCAAAAACATCTCTGAGAGATATTCAACAACTGTTGATATCATCATGTGAAGAAAACTAAACTCTTATGTTTCTATTGGGAAAGTATTTGAATTATTTTAATTAAACAAGTGTTTTTATATAAAAACTTCGAAAAAATTGCCCTTATCTCGCTACCCTTACAATCTCACATTAAAGTGTAGGTATGTTTGTTGTGTTGACTATTATGGCGGAATTTTTTTTTAATCACTATGTCTAAAACTCTGTTCAAGTTATACACATATAATATGATAATTACTCTAATTGGGTAGGCCTGAGATAGGAAACATTTTAGGGATTCTCTACCCGCATTTGCGTAGAAGGAGAGTGGGAAACTATTTATAAAATCCACCCTCAGTAGACCCAACCGGGATGTAAACCCTAATCTCCCCATCATAAATAGGCATGGCTGAAATTAGATAAATAATAGTTGTATGGCATGAAAAAAAATTATTTTCAGATTATTTTAAAACACATCTTTAAACATCGGGGAGACTTATATTTAATGACTAGCTTGGAGCAATATTAATCCCTTATCGGTAGGCACGTGGTCTAAATTTAAACCTTCTTTAGTCTGGTTTGTTATTCATGTAGCTGTTGGAAATCGAATTACGATCGAGTGTACTGTATCCAGGGTCTTAATATGCATCCATGCAAATTCGGCTAAATTTACTCTCAAAATCTACCATCCTCGTTTTTATGGCATTAAAGTTATTAATATAAGTATAATCCTAACGGGTTGTTAAATGCAATAAGGATCTTTTTACCTCTTTATAACATTTGAACAATTCATAATGTTCAATTTTATTAAAATTAATTAATCCTATTTTTAACGAAACATATAGTAATCTACTGTATAAATGCAAAGATGAGGACGGTAATTTTAGATCATGTGAACACGCATTTGCATGAAGAGGGTATGAATAAACACACAAATAATCAATATCATGCGAGCGTATAACCCAAACGGGTAGTAAGGCGCGGTGCTAAATTTAAAAAAAAACATGTGGGAGATCAACTTCCAGTGCAACCGGCAAGATTCTAACCTCGATTACCCATAATCAGCAACCCAGTATATTGCAATCATGATATTTTAGACCACGTGATCAGCGTTTCGGGTAAGTACAGTAGCCCCATGGCTTCTTTGGTCCTGACTGACAGCTCAAATCTGACAGCTAACAGTCAACATTTAGGTATATACCTACATTTTTACTGTCAGAAGTGACAGCTGCTAAACACATGTTTTTCAGATCATATGGTTCGGCGTAGGGATACATAATTTGGTCTGGTAACTTTTCAAAGCTGTCAGTCAGCACCAAAGAAGCCATGGAGCTACTGTATGCACTTGTAGACCGGAGCTAAATTACTATTTTTTATTCATCACTACTATGTATTTTCTTATTAGTGTCATTAATACCATGTTGAAGATAAGTACTCGAATAATTACTTATAATTATTGACAACCTTTACGACCATGTCGGTGAACACGCGAACTAAACATCAAGCTCGTATAGTCTAGATTTACCTGATACGTGGCCAGGTTAAAGTTCGGATTAAGACCAGGTTTACTGTGTCTCTAAATTCTGTATGTTCTGTATACAGGCGCGGCTGTAACCATGTTGCTGATATGGCTTCTGCTGTTAGGAGGGCTTTGTTGCGGTTGCTGTGGGCTTCAAGAGAAGGCCACGCCTGTCCTGACAGCGTGAGTATTTACTTTACTAAATAAATATTCATTCCTATAATGTTCGCCTCAAGTATGTTTGTATGTACCTTCCATTTTCCCTGAAAGGTAGCAAGCTTTCTTTGATTGGTCATTCTATGCTGCAGCTTAGAGTAATAATAATAATAATTATTATTATTATTACTAGTATTATTATTATTATTATTATTATTATTAGTAGTAGTAGTAGTAGTAGTATTATTTCAATTCAATTTCTCTTTAATTTATTATAGTGCTGGTCAACAATCGTGAGACTTATGACAGGCCAGCGGTGGAAAGCACTAAAGCACGTATGAAAAAAAAAAGCTAAATACTGATGAATAATTACAAAAAAAGGGACATAATAATGATAGATAATAAAAATAATAAATAAATAATATGAGAGTAGTAAAACATAAGTATTTAAAAAGTAGTAACATTAAGCAAATAATAATAATAACTCCATGGTGTCAACCTGCAAATTGAGTCATACCACCCAAGCAGCCGTTGTATTTTAGTGAAGATAGTGCCTACTTTTGCAGATATACAGTTTCACGTGGTCATCACAACAAATCCTCTGGCCGTTAATCTCAGCTTTCTAATTTGAGTCAGTGCTGCTATCTGTTTGACAATAATTAGATCTTTTAATGCATTTAATGAAAGAAGTCTCGATCATATTTAAATTATTTAAAAACAAGTATTGGCTGGGGTATATTTCCCTTGTATCTTCCCCATATGAGTCACACCATAATGGATATTAAAGATGTAAACATGCACCTATAGAAATAAAATCTTAAGTTTTATCATTAAAAATATTAAATGTTTAAATTAGCCCATTTACAGGGACGTTTAACGTGAAATGTCGCAGTTCAGAAATCAAATAAAATTGCTAAGCCTAGTACACACTAAGAAACATTTCCACGGAAACATTTTTTGCCAGCATGTAGCTCTTGTTTTAGAAACAATTTTGGAAATAGTTGGCTAACTGTTCTCCAACAGTTTTTCAACTGTTCCCAGTGGGCAAAACATGTTTCCCGCTATCCATTTCAAATGGGCTACAAGAAACAATGTTGGCCAACACTTTCGACAACAAGCAACGTGGGCTAGTAGGTGAGATTGCTGGTCTAAACCTTGTGTCTCTTTATCATTATTCTGGGACCAACTGTTTGTAATATAACTTCTAAATCTGTATGAGACACGCGAGTGAAGTTCCTAAAACCACTGCGGTCTTCCAGCTTCAGTTCTGTCAGAAGCTTATTTGTATAGTACGAACCATTTAGAAACACTTTATAGACCCACCTCCGTTTTCATCTTTTCTGTCTTCTTGAACAGCTCATAACTACATACAAAGCACAAGCCATATCAGCATCCTCCTCAACAGACGTCTTTCTCTCAACTGAACTCTGTACGGGAAACAAATGTTTCATCACTGTGGTCTGGAGGTGAAACAATGTTTATTTAATGTTTGACAACAATCTGTTTCCTATATTGGGTAACAGTTGGGCAACAGTTGGGTAACAGTTGGGCAACAGTTGGGTAACAGTTGGGCGACATTTGGGCGACAGTTGGCCAACAATGTTTCCAGGTGCGTACTAAGCTTATAAACTAAGGTGTAGTCTTTCTCAAACAACTAAAGTTAAAAGTTATGTTTTAATTTGGTTACAATGATTAGGAGTGCGTTAGAACTCAAAAATTAAGAGTTTTAGTTGTTGTTTGAACTTGATTCAAAATATTTTTTCAATGCTCGAAAGATTTGAGAATATAGAATTTTGAGAACTTATTTTGTGTTATTATGTGATTGGGAACAGAGTCCGTTAATATTTAATTTAGACTGAGCAAAAAATACATATGACAATACACAACTGATTAAAATGTATTTAAAAATCCAAATTTGTGGGGTTTTTTTTCACAATTTTTGTATTTGCATTTATTGTTTATGCATGAATCAATTTCCAAAATAAAACTTGAAATATTTGCAGTTTAAATATTGTAATATATTTCTCGAGCTCGAATAAGACTCGATTATTTCATTTATTCTCGAGCCGAGCTAACTTGTAGGGAAATACCCCCAGTTACAACACAAATAGGGATGTCTTCAGGGGTTTCGAGGATTCAGATCCACCATTTCCAACATAAATACCGTAGTATTAGGATATTTCTCTTTTATACCATATATCACCTATGGGAGAACGAGCTACAGGTCTTATAGAAAAAAGATTTATGCCTGCTCTCTCTCGATTAAGTGTTGACAAAGCTCCTCGCTTTTAGTTATAACGAAAGGTGCGAAAAACAGTGAAATCGTATGAGAGGGAGAAATCTCATAGCAAAACGAAGATAAGGATCAAAACGTGCAAAGGAAATAAAACGACAACAACTGCGCTATATGTCAACATGGCAAACATGTATTGTAAGCAAATATTTACAATAATTATCATAGGGTTATGTTAGGTCAGCTAATATTAAAACCACAATAGAACTCAAATCGAAATAGAGATGTGTCGTTCTTGAACGAACCAACAATCGTTGATGCCATATGGAACTCAAAGGCTACATTGGTGAGATTTTGATGCTCCTACCTTTTGCTCTTCTGATATACTACAAAACCTGTACAAAAATTCGGCCTATGCGTTTTCAGTACGAAGCCCGGAAGGTGGTATGCCGGGGTCAGAAGGAACTACTGGTAACCTCGATGAACCAGCTTTGTGAAACTTGTCTTATACAGAGTGGGGCAGAAACAATTAAACAATCTTTGCTGAGGAAAGTGATGGCTGAGGTTTTCCTGACGTTTGGTGGATCTCACCTGGGTGACATTATCTTCAAAACGTTTAGAGTGTAGTTCACTATTATTTAGCTAGAGAATGTTTACTTTTCAATTAAAGTGTTAATTTTCAAGTTACAATTGTTTCGGCCCCACCTTGTATTTGATCATGAAAACAAGGACATGACAGTGTTGTTTCCAAATAGTAACCATGCAGTTGCCTCTCAGAGATGATAATTCAGTCAGTGTGCCATACACAAAATGTGTTTGTGTTTTTTCTCTAGCTCGACAGTGGTCGTGTGCTTGTTATCCCTGGGACTGTGGCTTCTAGCGCTAGTGTCGCTCCTGGTGGGAGGACACGGTGAAGTTTTCGTGTGTCGGCCTTTGTACGACGAGCCAGAGTTCCGGACACTGACGAGACTTGTGGACGAGCCCGGGGTTTTCTACCGCAGGGGTGGAGGTTTCTTTTCTAATATGTTGTACGGCAACGAGACCATGAACGTGCCTCTTAGAGAGGTACTCATG
The DNA here is from genome assembly GCA_902141375.1 of Timema poppense. Taxonomy (NCBI): domain Eukaryota; kingdom Metazoa; phylum Arthropoda; class Insecta; order Phasmatodea; family Timematidae; genus Timema; species Timema poppense. Next base: position 11,611 of record CABFOV010001410.1, read on the forward strand.
TGAGTACAAGGTTATTTATATCAACCATCATCGGTGGGGAGTTCCGTAGCTTGCTGTGTAGAAACACTATCAAGTCCCTCCCAGACAACTCGTGCTATCGTAAGAAAGTTCCTAGTCACATTTCTGGATACTGAATGCACAAGTACGTTTATAATCTACAATAGCCCCATGGCTTCTTTGGTGCTGACTGACAGCTCACAACTGACTTCTGACAGTCAACATTTAGGTATATACCTAAATGTTGACTGTCAAAAGTGACAGCTGCTAAACACATGTTTTTAAGATCATATGGTTCGGCGTAGGGATATATAATTTGGTCTGGTAACTTTTCAAAGCTGTCAGTAAGCACCAAAGAAGTCATGGGGCTACTGTACTAGGGGGTAGGCCTGTCTCCAACAGACAAAAGTAGGTGACCTCGGGGTCTAGAGGTAAGGTGTCGGACTTCTGTGCTGGGGTCCAGGGTTCAATCCTAGGTCCCAGCACAGATTTGTCTGATCACCAAACCCTTCCTTCGCCTCTGACAAGACATCTTGTGAATGTGGGGAATGCCAGGCCTCCACCTTGGTTCGGATTCCACGTAGTAGGTCCTCCATTTCATCTCACAATCACCCTACCATTACACATTAGCGTAAGTGCGTATAACCCTAACGGGTAGTAAGATGTGGTGCTAATAATAATAATAATAATAATAATAATAATAATAACAAACAAAATTTCTGATTTCCTGCGAAGATTTTTCCCTTTTGTTTTCAAAACAGGAGGTAGAGTGATTTGTGTACATTGCTCTGACAAATTATTGGATTAATTTTCTTCTAGTTTAGGATTTTTTTCCATAAATATATGTAAATATGTTTATATTTTTTGTTCCACGATAAATATCAAATACGATGACCAAATTTAGTGAAATTTGTTAGGGATATACTTTAAACTTTAGTAGAACGATGCATGGATATAGTTTTTTTTTAATCTAATTACAAATTCAAAGGTATTTTCATTTAATAGATTATCGCTAATGATTTGAATTTATAGCTCCAAGCAATCGATCAAATACCTAAGCCATATTTTTTTTTTAAGTTTGAAATATATTATGGGACTGATATACTAAACCATGCGTACACAATTTATTCTCTATGAATATAATTTACTTTTGGGTGTAGTATTAGTTTATTGTCTGTATAACTTGATCATCAAAGGAAAATATCAACTTTCAATCCAAGGAGAAATAATATAAGAGATGTTTCAACTTTAAATCTAAGGAGAAATCTTAAGACTGTAGTAACGTTAAGAGCATGATGGTGTTAGTATTTTTCAAATACAGAAAGCAAGCAAGGTCTACTGTTCACATATTTTCTAGTCATATTCTTTATAAATACATACTTTTCTCTTATTATTGAATGATTTAATATTTATACAAGAAAATTTAACGAATATTTTTTTCTATCTCTAAGGGAGTGCCAGGACAACAGGCCGACCTACGAGGCGTTCCGCTTGCACCGGGTGTTTGACGTGGACGCAGCGTCCAACCATCGTAGCTGGGACACCCTCCATACCGAGCTGGCTAACCTCGAGGTGAACCTCACCGACCTCCGACTGCTCACCCCTTACCTCCAGCGTCAGCTCACCAGTCTGGTGACCACTTCCGCCGTCAATCTCACCAGCTACAGGGCACAGGTAGAGAGCACGCAAGTGCCAATCGGTCAAAACCATTGGATCAACCGATTTAGAACTAACAACCAAACCCAACCTCGGTTGCCACATGGTCTAAGGCATCACTCTAATATTGGACAAGACTGCCGATGACAGGGATATCAGGGTTCAAATCCCCGGTCGGGTGTACTAAGGGTCGTTTTACCCAAATGGTTTATCACTCTTTCTCCAAGCAAATACGAGTACACTTCCTTTAAATTCAACCTTCCTCGTCCCTAATTCTTTAGTATAATTAGTATATACCTGAACAGGTAGCGTGGTGTAAAAGAAAAGGTGATTGGCCCTTTTCATTTGGCGGGGAAATATAGAGCCATGGGAACAACCTGCTATCTTCAAGAATTGTTATTGTTTCGCAATTTTCTTTTCGGAAACGGTTTGTACAATAAAATAAGCATGTTGATTAAGTTATACTTTTTATGTAAACACTTCCTCTATAATGTTAACAGTGATCAAATATCGAAAAAATTGAGATTTTTCAATAGAAAACTGCCGGCTTCATAACAAAAAATAAGAAAATATAAGACCTAATAAACATTGATACATTATCTTAGAAGGGGCGTTGAAAATATTAACATAAACATTTAACACGTTCTCGAGAAAGCTAATATTTCCAAACGTATGATTTTTTCCGAAAAACCTGTCCGGTTTTCATGATCCATCTGTTCTTGTTGGCATGGAAGGACACTTTGGTCGGTTGTGAACCCACGCCACTCTTTTCACCTTCCCAACCACCATACCACAAAATAGGTTCTAGACCCGCACTCGACAGGTCCAAGGGACTTAATCATGTTTTCTATGATACTTTGTGATTTTGAAGCTGTTTCGCAAGGTGGGTTACATCTTTTTGACGCACTTAGCCACCAATATAAATAAAGGGATTAAAAATAAGTAGTTCACCCTGTTAGGTATCTTGTCCATGAGCTGATAACACTTTCCCTCTTCTTGTGACAAGTTCACACACTCGATCTACTTATTGATCCTGGACAGCATTGACTTTCTTTTCAAAATTACCTTTTTCTTGTTCCCCATTCTATATAGATTATAATTTTGTGGATTTTTTTAAATCTACATCCTTGCAGAAATATTCCTACTGCTCATTTATGGGAATAAACCAAATAGCCTAAGCTGTAGACGATTTTAAAATTAATACGTCTGCAAATAAAAAAAAACTAATCTAGGGTCAAAAGAATAACTTTTTTGATGACGTAGTACTATTTTTAGAATTATTTAAGAATTTATGTGCTTTGTTTTATTAATATATCTTTAAACCTAGGCGAATAAAACGTAAATACATTAACATTGGAAACACACACTATCTTGACTAGCCGTTACGTCACAAGTAGGCAACTTCCTTAAGTTATGTTATAGCAAATAGTACCAATTACATCATACCTCCTTTGGCTGGATATATATGTTGTTATCATCATTCCTAAAATGAGTTCAATAAATGTAAATACAATTATAAAACCTATAAATAACAAACAAAACACTAAATGTTGTAATGATGTCTTCATGGAAATAGCCGCGGTAGAATTGTACTTTCATTGTGTCCACTTTTATAAATGATCTTATGTTGAGACATTGTTAAGATAATCAAGTCTCGTAAATTAGGGTGGTAAAGGCATGCAGCGTGAATGGGAAATTCTATAACCGTGTTGATGGTACTGACTGGTAAACCCAATGGAAAGAGACCATTGGGAAGACCTAGACGCAGATGGGAGGATAACATTTGAATGGATCTGAAAGAGATATGGTGTAATGGGGCGGACTGGATAGAACTAGCTCAAGATAGGGATAGGTGGCATACTTTTGTAAGTGCGGCAATTAACTTTTGAGTTCCTAATGCCATTAATTAAGTAAGTAATAATTGGTCTTAATTGGTTGGAGATTGCCAAAGTTAGCTCAGGATAATACAGGGAAGAACCGTACAAGAGCTAATATCTGAATGTTGAACATCCTAATTTGATATAGTTTTATGCAGTTTACCCTTGAAAAAATTAGTCAAACTGCTAGAACAGTATAATTTTCATCGTTAACAACATATTTTAAAATAAGAACAACATTTATACCTAAATTAAATTAAAAATTGAACAGATCAAAAAATAATATGTTTTCACTTTGTCACTTAATTAATATAATATAATTAAATATTTGCAATCATTATTTTGTCAGAATGTTCATAAAATGTATTAAAAAATAATTTAAAACGTCAAAACCATTCCTGAACTGCTATCACTACAATAACGCACCAATGGTAGTAAAATACGCGACTGTGTATTGTACTTAAGCGTTAGCGATTCTTTTGCCTTTCATCATCCTTATGACATTATTTATAACTAAAAGTTAAACAAAATGTTATGATTTTAAAATTAATATATTATATATGTTTTAGAGAAAATTTATTTAGTCAAATAACATTCGTGTATAGGCTATGATATAAAAAATAATAGGTTAAACATAGAAAATAAGTAAAATATAATTTAACTTTTGACTTTGATTTTTTATGATTTTTAATTTACTTAATTTAGTGAATCTTTGTCAATATATCCTTTTATCTGATGCTATTATCTTTCAAATTAAAAAATTCACTTTATCTTAGTTATTACTAACGACTCCAAGGGCTTTACATGAAAAATTAAGGTTGTTGTCAGCCATCATTTTGGAAAATGGCTTCTATTACACAAATGTCCGAGAGCTATGCAAATATATTGCATTATTTTCCATTTTCCCTTTTAGCAGACTTCAAGTAACATAACAATTATGTTGTCCCTTCCTGCTCTGATTGGTAATAAGTAATGGCTAATCTCCAAGGCTAATGAACTAATGACAATTATGTAATTGCAGAGACACAATACATCTTTATTGTATCATTGCTATGTTCAAAACAAAATATTCTAATATTCTGGACTAATGTAATAAACTTTATTATTTGATTACAGAAATACAATAAATCTTTATTAGATCATTGCTATGTTCAAAACAAAATAATCTAATATTCTGGGGTAATGTAATAAACTTTATTATTTGATTACAGAAATACAATAAATCTTTATTGGATCACTGCTATGTTCAAAACAACATAATATAATATTCTGAATTAATCAAATCAACTTTATTATTTGATTAAATAAATACAATAAATCTTTATTGTATCATTGCTATGTTCAAAACAAAATAATCTAATATTCCGGACTAATGTAATAAACCTTATTATTTGATTACAGTAATACACTAAATCGTCATTGTATCATTGCTATATTCAAAACAAAATCTAATATTCTTGAGTAAAGTGATAAACCACTTAACAATTATTTGATTACATATATACATATTTGGTGTGCTTATTACGTTTGACAGTTCTCTGGACAAATCACGGGTAAGGACTTGTCTTCCTTTTCCAATCAATTGGAGAGCGTCGCTAATCAAATCAAGGATCTAGCGACAGCTTCAAGAATGGAGACGTTAGCCTCCAGGACTAGACGTCTGGTGGTCAGTCATATCCAACCTCTTGAACAAAGAAAGGTACAGCAAATGTTAGTGTACAGTAGTATATTAGTGAGCTTTAGACCAACACTCTTCCCTGGATTAGAAATGAAGCTATACGAGAACGAGTTGGAGTACATGAGATAGTAGAGGAAGCAAGACTGAGATGGTGTGGGCATGTAATGAGGATGTTGGAGTACATGAGATAGTAAGAGGAAGCAAGACTGAGATGGTGTGGGCATGTAACAAGAATGGAAAAGGAGATAATACCAAAGAGAATAATGGAGATGAAGTATTTAGGGAAAGGACTGCAAGGAAGACCAAGAAAGAGATGGGAGGAGCAGGTACTAAAAGTGTGCAAGTGAGAGAAGAATAAAAGTGATTAAAGGAGGTAAAATTGTGGAAGGATAGAGGAAGATGGAGGCATTTTACTAAACTGACCCGGCTACAGGCTGGAAACAGTTGATGATGATTACTATTATTATTAGTATTATTTTAGTGATTGGCTAAGATTACATCTTCGTGTCACTGCATTGTTAATATCAAATTGGGACGACCACTTAATATAAAGACTAATTAAGGTCAGAGATGGGTTGACTCTACTTTTTTTTCGAATTCTAATTTTTATTTTACCGTCGGGTCTTGAATTTCTTCTTGTCCGTATCTTATAAAAATAATAAGCATTATAGATTAACTTTCCCATATTGATATGGCTATTTTTTTTTCTTGACTTCTGATTTTGTTTACATTAAAAATTTCGTTTCTATAAAATGTAAATAGTAATTTAATGATAACATTTGTAGTATGATACTAATTTACATCCAGTTAAATAGTAAAATAATAATCTGACATGTTGTTGTTATGTTAATCCTCTAATTATGTTTGAATAAGCAAACATTATAGTGGTTATAAAATAATTCAGACAGAAAATTTGAAATTAATTTTTTTTATCTCAAATTGTTTTTTTTATTCTCAATTATCCTTAAGAAATAGGTGATTAGAAATATCCATCACTATTTAAAACATATGCCCATACAGGGCTCCGAAATCAGGACCTTCCGACTTAAAGTACTACTATTCTTCTTGAGATAATCTGTAAACTTGACCAAGTCCAAGACACCAGAGCCACGGGTACAAAACATTATAGGTCACTGCGGAGTTTTCTAGGAGACGATATTATGAACAATTTCACCCAACTAGTATAAAGAATTCTAGTTTTATATCCAACTCCAGGATAATTTATGTCAAATAATTTCAGCTCATTAGAGGATTCATGCATTAACTTTAATATAAAAATAATATACTTTTATTCTAAGCATCAGTCCTAGTGGAATATAAAATCTCAATCACCCTAACCCCAGTAGGAGTGAACAGGTCTGACCATTGTAGATTTATCCAGTTAATTTATTCAACCATTTTTCCAGTTTGATAGAAACAGGCTGACTCATGAAATATTAGTTAGATTACCTTAAGTGTTAGTGACCTAAAAATAAAACAGCTGTAATTTCGGAGGTAGCAATTCGTTATGCAAAGTTTATTTACTCAATGACAGAAATGTTATATGCAGATAATGTTATTTTATTGTGAAAAACACATCGGGTTTTATTTTTGTATGTAGTCCAAACACTTTTTTATTCCATTTATAACATATACTTTGAAAAGAAAAAATACTTTTTTTTAATCTTGAAAAATGTAAATAGTGGGCCCTAAAATTTGTAGAAATAATCGTACAGCACTTACCCAATCTCAGTAATAGGGGATCTCAGCGCCCCCCTCCCCCCCCCCCAAAAAAAAGTTGAATGAGTATTCTTAGAGAATTTTTGGCCAATAGCTAACTATTTTATCAAGTATAAAATATATTTTCAAGTAAAGTAATCCTATGTGTTAGAAGTTTTAATCGTGAAACTAATATTGTTAGTTCATGTACATGTGTGTAGGAAGATTTGGTGTACCAGCTGACCGCTCTAGAGGTCCAGATTAACCCTCTTCAGCGTCAAGTGAACCAGTCGCTTTCACATCTCAAGACTATTCAGTATTTCATCAACAACCAGGGCTCCAGTATCGCCCACCAGGTATACAATGAAATCTAAATTTTTTTTAAAACTGTTCTAGATGTTGTATGCCTTATGTACCTCCACTCGACATAATTTTATTACCGTCAGAAAATAGGTGAAAAACTGTATTAATCTAATAATCTAAGCACAATCCTGTGCTATTATTGGCCAGTTCAAGCCATCCAGTGAGGTGAGGTGTCTGACAGATTGAGAGGTACATTAGTGTTTGTAACTTGTTAGAATAACCACTACAAAGTGACATTCGTCTATCCTGTAAGGTAACAAACATACCTAGCTTCATCCCACTATGGTATAACTTATAAGAAAGGTTTATAGTGTAATCTGCCAAGGTAAGACTACTCCCTTCATGGGTAGACTTGAGACTACATTGCTACCTTCTTTGTGGGTGATCTAAAAGGCTAGCGAACCTTGGTCAACAGAGGAACGCCTAGGCCGGGCTCATCAAGGATGACACGAAACGTTACGAAACATGATGAAACAAAACATTTTTGTGTCATAATGTTTCATCGTGTGGCTGGGTGCACAACAAAATAAAGCAAAAGCGTTTTTAATTTATTATGCCTTAAAATCACTAATTCGATGTATTCAAATGGGATTGCCGCACACCGGTTAGTCAAAACCAAAAGGGCTTTAAAGAAAATGGTTTTGGTGCCATTCAAAAAGAAAAACCACCAAAAAAGCATAACAAATCTCAAGTAGCCATGCCTGAAACCGAAACACAGGGTGGAGGTGATGGTATGAGGGATAACATTTCTGTTTGCGCATGCGCCAACCATCCCAACGATCTCGGTCACAGTGTGCGTACGCCCAGTATTGTAATAGATTGTCATGGAGTTAGACGCTGATAAGGTGATCGTGTTAGTGCAAGATAGTTACTTTGGCAGGGAATATCAATTTAAATGGGTGCACCCAGCAACTTTTCAGGATGTTGTTCAGAATCCAACAACTACTGCCACATAACCACAGTAACGTCCTCGTAAAATATTGTACCGCTACTGGAACACTGCAGTCTCCATTCCCTCCAATGCTTTGTTTTGCTGTGCTTTTTCGATCTGCAGCAAAAGATATGTTTTTCTTTTTTGTGTGAAAACATGTTTTGAGCCAATAAATAACAATTTAAAGCAAAAAGGTTTTACTTTAAGGGAAAATGCTTTTGCTTTGTTTTTCTGTGGTTTGGAGGGGGGGGGGCGCACCCAGCCTTAGACTACATGCTTTCAAATGAGTCACTGTACAATGGCTGACACAAGACGGAACAAAAGCGATGCCACATGACAAGACATGTTGAAACAGAGCAGTTATCCTCCCTACATCCATGTTTCTTACGAGTTGTTTAATTTTTTCGTGAAAAATACGACATTGCGCATGCTCAAAGCCGGGCACTCTGTCCACGTGAAATTAGTCTGCTTCAAAATTTTGAACTGTTATGATAATTCTTGTTTTTTTTCTATCCAATCCATTATTAGAATGACGTTAAAACATTTGTCATGGCACTTCCTCACAGACTGGAAATTCTTTGTTTAAATGTGTTTTTGCTTCATTATGTTTCATTTGGGAAAAAATAGTTGAAACGTTTATGTGTCATGGTTTCATCATGTTTCGAAAGGTTTTGTGTCAGCCTGTGTGCACCAATCCTTAGTAAGAGCGATAGAGATAACTCCGGAAACATTCTTCCAATTTTGAAACATAACATTATCTTATTGATTCGAATTCAAACTTAGTGACGAATAGCAGAAAGGCTGGGAGCGTTGAGACGTGGTCCAACTAGAGCTATAAGAGGGCCTGGAATGGTTTGAGGTAGGCATTAAGAACACAGCTACGCCTCTAGTTCGACACCTTATATAAGTCATAGACTTTTCAAAGTGGAATTCATTGGACTTTCTTATAGCCCAGAAACGGGGAGCGAGGAGGGACTGGCAGACTTACAGAACCCCACATCACAGGATGACCTATAAATGACTCAGAGCCCAAGTGAGGAGGAGAGTCAAGGGCACTAAACGGAACAGATGGGACACTTACGTCACCGAGGCTGCACTCGAGAGACAAGTTGTGGAAAGTAGCACGACAACTCAGGGGGACTACCAGAAATAAGACAGTACCAGCTATCCACGGGGAACACGGCATGGTCTACGAAAGCACAGAGATGGCTGAAGACATAGCCGTGGTTTTAGAGAAACAGTTCAAACCAAACGACGAACCACAAGATCACGACTTTACCAGAGACGCGACTAGAACAGTCAAGACTATCTAGAAGGACCGAACGAAACCAGGGCAGAGGTAATCACTATGGACGAGCTCACCACCACTATAAAGGACCTACCTATACGAGTAAATCACCAGGACACGACTACCTGACTAACGAAATCTTAAAACAAATGCCAGAGAGAGCGGTAATAGCGCTATTGGCTCTACTAAACTCATTACTGACGCTCTGCTATTTCCTGGCTGACTGGAAGCTGGCTAGGGTAATAACAATCCCTAAACCGGGTAAAGACCCAATGTTCCCTCAGAACAGAAGGCCGATAAGATTACTAACGACCTTGAGTAAAGTATTTGAGAGATTAATTCTCAAAAGACTGAAAATAATAAACGATAGGCTAGGTGTTATTACAAACCATCAGTTTGGATTTAGAAACCACCATTCCACCACCCATCCCACAATAAGCATAGTAGAATATGTAACTGACGCATTCAAAGAAAATAAATACGTAATAGCTATCTTCCTAGACGTCTAGAAAGCTTTAGACTAAGTTTGTCACCTTGTACTTATTCAGAAATTAATAAAATTCAACTACCCAAAATGGTCAATCTTCTTGATAGCCAGCTTCCTCAGACGGCGTACGTTCCAGGTGGATATGAACGGTGAAAGATTGCAGACACACACTATTAAAGCAGGGGTACCACAGGGTTCATCACTAGCACCTAAAGGAGTGATATAGATAAGACTGATAGTAAAGTAATGGCTAAATTCATACAACTGTACTCACTGTCCAAAGGAGGGCAGCTCTCAGCTCCCACTAAAATACTACTATACAAGCAAATAATTCAACCCATCATTCTTTATAATTGTGTAGTATGGAGCTATGTCTCCAAAAATAACACTCACAAACTAATACAAAACAAAATATTAAGGACACTCACAGGTGCAAACATATTCACTAGTAATGCCGACCTACACACGATGATAAACTGCCGCGAACTACAAGAAATATACCAGGACAGAAACAAAAAGTTCTACGACCAGACTGAAACGCACGAGAACGAACTTGTTAGAGGACTCGGACAGTACGACCCGACTGAACCTCGACACCATGAATGACCCAGGCTGGCGTAGTTGAGCATCTATTTATTATATATAAATATATAATATAACCTAAAACATAAAAAAAATTATAAAATCCCTAGTTAATAATCCTAGAAGAAAAAACATGTATAAAAACAAAAAACCTAGATGTAACATTCCTAGTAGAATACAAATTTACCAACACTTGACAATCAACTATGCCAGAGCGACAGCAGAATCGCCGACAACCTCACCACCCCTACCTATCCTATCCTCGATCCAAACCTAAACCCAACCTTCACACACAAATCGCTCATTTCATGCCATTACTACCTTTGTCGCGGCCGGATGCCACTGGGATAACTGACAAAGCTTTTTACGAGTCAGAGAATAATACTTGAGCCGGGGTCAGCCCCAGAGGGGGAATGAAAATGTATCCCCTCCAGACCAAATCCCAAGAAAATAAAATCCTATCGATCCCACTACTACTAACTTTGTCACGGCCGGTCTCCATTGGTATATCCGGCTAGGTTATTTACGAGTCAGAGAATAAAGGAGTGATATAGATAAGACTGATAGTAAAGTAATGGCTAAATTCATACAACTGTACTCACTGTCCAAAGGAGGGCAGCTCTCAGCTCCCACTAAAATACTACTATACAAGCAAATAATTCAACCCATCATTCTTTATAATTGTGTAGTATGGAGCTATGTCTCCAAAAATAACACTCACAAACTAATACAAAACAAAATATTAAGGACACTCACAGGTGCAAACATATTCACTAGTAATGCCGACCTACACACGATGATAAACTGCCGCGAACTACAAGAAATATACCAGGACAGAAACAAAAAGTTCTACGACCAGACTGAAACGCACGAGAACGAACTTGTTAGAGGACTCGGACAGTACGACCCGACTGAACCTCGACACCATGAATGACCCAGGCTGGCGTAGTTGAGCATCTATTTATTATATATAAATATATAATATAACCTAAAACATAAAAAAAATTATAAAATCCCTAGTTAATAATCCTAGAAGAAAAAACATGTATAAAAACAAAAAACCTAGATGTAACATTCCTAGTAGAATACAAATTTACCAACACTTGACAATCAACTATGCCAGAGCGACAGCAGAATCGCCGACAACCTCACCACCCCTACCTATCCTATCCTCGATCCAAACCTAAACCCAACCTTCACACACAAATCGCTCATTTCATGCCATTACTACCTTTGTCGCGGCCGGATGCCACTGGGATAACTGACAAAGCTTTTTACGAGTCAGAGAATAATACTTGAGCCGGGGTCAGCCCCAGAGGGGGAATGAAAATGTATCCCCTCCAGACCAAATCCCAAGAAAATAAAATCCTATCGATCCCACTACTACTAACTTTGTCACGGCCGGTCTCCATTGGTATATCCGGCTAGGTTATTTACGAGTCAGAGAATAATACTGGCGCCGGCGTCGGAACCAGGGGGGGGAAGCAAATGTATCCCCTCCAGACCAAATCCCAAGAAAATAAAATCCTACCAACCCCACTACTGCTAACTTTGTCACGGCCGGACTCCACTGGGATAACTGACTAGGATTTTTACGAGTCAGAGGATAATAATGTTGGCGTTATCGGCCCCAGATGGGGAATGGAAATGTATCTATCCGGACCAAATCCCAAGAAGCTAGGGAGTATATCCACCGCTTGGTCAGTTATGTCAACCAGTCCTGACTGCAACCAGCTGTCTTGGAAAGTGCTTTACTCTACTGTGTTTGTGTTTTAGAAAGCTAGGGAGTATATCCGCCGCTTGATCAGCTACGTCGACCAATACCGTGACTACGTCTTGACGTCTACAAGCAGTCATGTGGCGCCCTGCAAACCGGTCTGGGACATATTTCACGCCATGAGGCTGCTCTTCTGTCGACACATAATGGACCCGCTAGTAAGATTGGCCGTTTACTATTTACTATTATAATAAGATTAAGAAACTTTGGTCTTGGGAAATATCGTTGTGGCCATTTTGCTGCAGAAATATCTAATTAGTAATCACTAATTAGTTATGATCTAGGTGGGCTAGAAAACGTATTCTTCTCTTCTCCAGAATGCAGTTGAGGATATTCCTGGCTCATTAAGGGTTTCAATAGTTAATAGCACTAGTCACCAACTCCAGTGGCCGCTTGGTCTAAGGTTTCACTCTCTCAATAAACTGAACTGCCGATGACGAAGAGATCGGTGTTCATTACCTGTTGAGTGTATTGAGGGTGATTTTCGTATATGGTTTTCCACCCTACCTCCACGCAAATGCATTCCTTCCTCATCTCCAACACATTAGAGTAACTAGTACATAGATGTGAAACCCGAAAGGGTAGTAAGACAACGTGCGGAAAAAAAATAGCATCAGTCGTTTTAATCGTTCTAAGATACACGTAAGGTCACTCCTCCGATCATCGGGCACGTATACAATAAGTCAGGTTCCTCTAGTTAGATTTAGGGGAGGACGGGGCTTTTAGTTTGGATCCCCTGCTTGTTACATCCGATCGGGATTCGAACTTCAACCTCCCCATCACCAGAAAACCATACTTAAATAAGGATAGTTAGTTCACGTGAACGATAGTGAACAATTTTATAGCAGTCCTATCAAGCTGGTTTGCCTTGGCAACAACTCACGAGACGAGTCTGTCAAATTAAATTCCCGACCGAGATTTGAACAATCAACCAGGAAACCTCCTCGATGAAGGTGAATGCGCCAATTTACTCATATACCACTTAGGTAAACTCTAATAGGGGAATGACAAAATAATGTCCTCTGTTATTTTTTTTTTTGTATAGGAAGCTCACTTTTGATCACCAACAAAGTCAGTAAAATTTGGTAATATATTAATATGTATTATTATTTACTTAATGACATTAAGAACTCGAAAGTTCATTGCCACGCTTACAAAAGTACACCACCTATCCCTATCGTGAGTTAGTTCTGTAAATCCACCTCAATACACCCTATCCCAATCTTGAGCTAATTATATTAAGTCCACCTCAATATTCTACCTTGAGCTAGCTCTATCCAGTACATCTCATGACACCCTATCTCTATCAGGTACGTTCTGCTATCCTCCCATCTGCATCTAGATCTTACCGATAGTCTCTTCTCATTGGTTTACCAGTCAGTACCCTGAAAACCATTCTAGTTTCTCCCATTTGCACTGCATGTCCTGAAATATGTCTTATTTTATTTATTAAAACGTTATAAAATGTTTTCCATAACTTTCTTGTGCGTCACTGTATGATTCATCTTTACATTACTAATTACCGACGTTAACTACTTGGGGATTTTGAAGCTCCTTTGCAAAGCGGGTATCATCTTAGCTTGACGCACTTAACCACTATCACACTTAAATGTTAATATAGGAAATATATTATTATTATATTTATAGACCTGTCGACACAACGTGGTCAGGGATTATACAAAATATAAATAGAAGGAAGAAAGTGAGTATTTCACCCTGTGAGGCCTCTAGTTTACCTTCTGATAAAACTTACCCACTTCCTCTGACGAGTATAAACATACACTCTACTATTTTCATCTGGACAACATTGACTTGCATTCCCAAATTACATTTTTCTTGCTTCCTATTCTAGATATAAATATGATTCAACGGACTTTTTTTTTAAATCTACATCCTTACAGGAAGATGATTCCTACAGGAACTTTTCGTGAATAAACCAAATGTGTTTTTTTAAATACTTGTTCCAAAAAAAATTAAGTTCAAAAGAATAGTGTTATGACAATGTAAGATTATTTTTAGAATTATTTTAGAATGTATGGTTTTTGATTCAATATTATGTGTTTAAAAACCACCAAATAAAACGTAATTACAGTAACATGAGAAATCTTATCTCAGATTGATAAAACGTCACGTGCACATGTACAATTGTAATATGTTTACTACCGTAGTTGTGGCAACAAGAGCTTACAGTTTTAAAATAACAGGCTTTATATGAAAATCAAACTTTAGCTTTAGAGTAAAGAGCTCAAGATTTGATCATAGGTGTTTGTTTGAATTATTTTTTACATATTTATAGTTTCATCTACCTTAGTACTTGCCTCTGGTATTTGACTTTTGGGGCATTTTTGGGGGGATTTCCCAACTCGAGTAGCGATCTGGATCAGATATTCATATGAGAGAACTTGAACTTTACACCAATCATGCGTCAATGTTCGTCATGGGATCACGTCAACTGTTCACTCAAGCATCTATTTGGATGCATGAAAGCGTCGACTATAATTTAACAGCTATTGACAACCCCCAACCAGGGAGACTTGTTCTGTCAATTACTGTCAGAGTTAACGGGTTTCAAATTTTGTGGCTATGGGCAGTTTTTTCAAATAACTCTAATGATACATATTGTCAAAGCCTCAGTTCCTTGGGTTTCAGAGCAGACAGGGAACCTGGCACCCGGAGTCCCGTCGCCATGACAGTTTGTTAGTTGGTTGATCCATTAACTTGGGTGTATCTTTCTTCCCCTACCACATGGTATTAGCAATCGGTTATATTGATATTGATAATGTATTTAATTAGTATTACCCGCCTCGATGGCGCAGTTGGCTAACGCGCTAGTCGTGTTGAGCTCGACTGCTGAGGACGGGGAGATCGAGGTTCGAATCTCGGTCGGGTGAACTGGGGGTGGTTTTTCCTAAATGGTTTTCCACTTTCCCTCCACGCAAATTCGGGTTCACTTCCTCTAATTCAACCTTCCCAATTCTTAATCCATTAGCGTAATTAGTACTTAAAGCGTATAACCCGAACGGGTAGTAAGACGCGGTGCTAAATATTATTATTATTTTGTATTATTTATTTGAGGTATTTAAAGTGCACTCTCTTGAGCCGTGAAAATTGTATATGATCGAGTGAGCAAGGGCCTAACAATTTTTCCGAGAAAGGTATTTTCCCACACCTTCCAGTGTTATTTTACATGCCCCCAATCAACATGGGGCCCATAGCTTTACTTCCCCTCCGAAGGAAGTGTTGCTACGGATTTTTATCGCTCAAGAAAATCCATTGGCCTCTGCTGGGTTTGAACCCACGAATATCGGGTCCTGAGACGCGCATTTTACACCAAGACCACNACCGAGGTCAACTAGTGAATTTATAAATTTAAATTTTAAAAAAATGGCAGGACATGATCGTACATAAAAATTTCTCGTGTAGTATTAATTGTTATTGGTAACAAAAAAAATTTAAAATCAGTTAACAGTAAATTAAACAATTTAAATATTCCCCCTCCCCCCCAAAAAAAACATACAATTTTTATAATCAAATGAAACACTCTTCTTATATAAATTGTAAACCAACACTGATTGTTTTTATTTATTTTAGCGCCGCGTATTAATACACGCTCATATATAATGGCAGGGTAGTTGGGAGATGAAATGGAGGGCCTACAGCTTAACGTGGGATCCGAACCACGGTGGAGGCATAACATTTCACACATTCAAAAGTCGTGATTAATACACGTCTTGTCAGAGGTGAAGGAAGGATTTGGCAATCAGATAAATCTGTGCCATGACCGAGGATTGAACCCCGGACCCTCAACACAGAAGTCTAACACCTTACCCCTAGACCACCAGGTCACCACAGTACATTAAATAAATACTATGCGTGATGCGGTCTGTCCGATGCGGGCCAGTGAACGCTTACCTTTAGACCAGCGTTTTTTTAACTGGGCTCCGTAATAGTTGTTTCAGGATCTACGAGGAAATTTTATAATACTATTTATTTGTTTTTCACACTATATAATAGTAGCAATAGTTAATATTGCAATTTTTTTAAATTTATTTGTTCAAAACTGAATAAAGGATATTTGTAAAAGACACAGTCAAAAAACTTAGTATAATGTTTTGCGTTTGTTTTATACTCTTTTTTTTTTACTTGTATAGGTTATAATTTAACTGTATTTATTGATTGTTTATAATATTAGCACATAAATTTTTAAGGTCTTCGGCATGTAGGTCTATTATTTTTGGTGCAAGGGCTCCTTAGGTCTACAAATATTGAGAACACCTGCCTTGTACAATGCAGTCACCAAAGTGGGTGATAAACACTGATAAATTTGCTTAAGATAAACACTAATAATTCGGTTCGTTTGGAATTTAGATTATATATATTAAGTTTCTAATAATCAGAAACCAAAAATCAAGCTGCATGCAACTAATTCCCAGAAAATAAATCAGTGTGAATCCCCCTCGGCTCTGTTTCAGAATGGTTTCTGGTTCTCCATGGTATGGTGTCTAGTGCTGCTCACGGTGGCCACTCCAGTGAGTCTCAAGCTGGTCCGGCACTACAAACAAATGAAACACGACGGCCTCCTACACTCGCGAAGCTCGGAGTGAGTGTAAGGCATGGTTTTGACGGTTGATGACCTAGTCTGTTGACTGGTGGGGTTAGAGAAGGACGCAACATACTCCTTCTTGGAACACGGAGTAGGACGTGTTCATTCAGTCAAAGGGGGAACCACACGGCGGCTCCTTTGTTCAACTAGAGCTTATTCATTCCTACCACATAAGTGTAAATATGCGTATAGCCCAGATGAGTAGTAAAAGGTGGTGAGTGAAAAAAAAACCTCTTTGGTGTCCACGTGGTCCAATGCGCTATTCTCGCAGTAGACTATAATACAGATGACGGGGAGAACGAGGTTCTAATATTGTTCGGGTGTACTGGGGGTGGTATTTTCCAACATGGTTTTCCACTCTCCCTCCACGCAACTGTGGGTACGGTTTCTATAAATATAACCTTCATAATCCCTAAAACCGTTAGTGTAATTAGTACATAACCCGAACGGGTAGTAATACGCGGTGCTAAAATGAAATAAAATACATTCATATATATCCACTAATATTTACGAACATTTCTAATATCCCGCGGCGTCCCTGTGGGTTCGCTGCAGGGCTCACTTTGGGAACATTTATGTCAATTAACATTTAATCAAATAAAAAAAAAAATTAATTTTTAGACCACAGATTTTGTTGACTTGCCGTTTTCTGTAGTCACGAGTTTTTCCATTCTAGGGTTAGTTATAGTGTTTATCTCTATATCACCACCGTTTTGGCGTCACTATGCAGGGAACACCTAAATTGATACACCGGGTGACCTGGCGGTCTAGGATTAAGGTTTCAGACTTCTGTGCTGGGGGTCCGGGGTTCAATCCTCGGTCCCGGCACAGATTTATCTGATTACCAAACCATTCCTTCACCTACTGACAAGATGTGTATTAATCACAACTTGTGAATGTGTGGGAAGGCCAGGCCCCCACCGTGGTTTGGATCCCACGTTAAACTGTAGGTCCTCCATTTCATCTCACAATCCCCCTACCATTACCCATTAGCGCAAGTGCTTACAACCCAAACGGTTAGTAAGACGTGGTGCTAATAATATTAATTATTAAATTGGTACCTAAAAACTCAAGGATTTTGATTATTTTGGTAGGAAGAACTGTAGGAGCTGTTTGCTAAAGCTTATAGAAAATGTTAATATATTCATACATCAAGTCATGTTATCTGCAGCTATCAGTTTTGATAGATAATATCAATACCGATAGAATAACAAGTAACAGTAAAATGGTATCAACGCTGGCTGAAGAGAAATATGTTTGAATTTTCTAAACTGTTCTTCCAACCAAAACCAGGAATGCCATTATTCTTAAAAATATACGGATGGAGAACGTATTTAAGCCGTTTTCCTAAACTGATAGACTGACCATTGTTTGTTTACAGCAGCCCTTCACAGACCCTGATGATTCCGGAGTCAGCAGGCCCTTGGACCACACCTGGGTAAGGTGGGCACACAACACAGCTCTGGTAGCTACGACGGTACTTAAAATAACTCAAAAGAGAACAAAAATATACAACAAATATTTAACACATATAGGGTTTGAAAACATTTAATAAAAACCAATTAGGTGTCAGACTTCTGTGTTGGGGGTCCGGGGTTCAATCCTTGGTCCTGGCACAGGTTTGTCTGATTACCAAACCCTTCCTTCGCCTCTGACAAGATGTGTATTAATCACAGCTTGTGAATGTGTGGGAATGCCAGGTCTCCACCGTGGTTCGGATCCCACGTTAAACTGTAGGTCCTCCATTTCATCTCACTATCACCCTACCATTACACATTAGCGTAAGTGCATACAACCCGAACGGGTATTAAGACGCGATGATAATAATAATAATAATAACCAATTAAATAATTGTTACCAACTTCAGTAGCCACATGGTCTAATCCACTACTCTCATGTTGAGCTAGACTGCCGATGATGGGGAGATCGAGGTTCGAATCTCGATTATCGTGAGATAAAATGGAGGATCTACCGTTTAACGTGGGATCCAAACCACGGTGGAGACTTGGCATTCCCCACATTCACAAGTTGTGATTATATTCCACTATGGTATAGCTCATAAGATAGGGCCACAGTGTAATCCTTCAAGGTGAACACTGCTACCTTTTACAGTAAATGGAGTGTACATTTTATTTATTTTATGTATTTTCTATAAAGCCAAGGACATAAGAATTGGAAGAAATATTGAATCTAATGAATAAATACAAGATTTATAGAAAAAAGAATAACTAAAAGTAGAGTGGAGAAACGAAGGGTGATCGCGGGACCATTGATAACTGTAAAAAGTCAATCGGGTTCCAAAAAAGTTGTCGATCCCGACTTTAAAAGATGGAAGCACCAACTCAAGTTAAAATTGGACTTTCTCTCTTTTCCTACCGTACCCTTTAGATGTATTATCAAAAGATGACCTGGCGGCCTAGGGGTAAGGTGTCAGACTTCTGTGCTGGTGGCCGGAGTTCAATCCTCGGTCGCGGTAAAGATTTATCTGATTACCAAACCCTTCCTTCACCTCTGACAAGACATCTTGTGAATGTGGGGAATGCCAGGCCTCCACCGTGGTTCGGATTCCACGTTAAACTGTAGGTCCTTTATTTCATCTCACAATCACCCTACCATTACACATTAGCGTAAGTGCGTATAACCCGAACGGGTAGTAAGACGCGGTGCTAATAATAATAATAATATATGTATTATCTATTTTAACGACTTGAAAAACAAAATGAGAAACAGCACTCGTCTTAAATAGTCAAGCGTCTTACGTGCATTTTACTATACCAATAATATGGAGCCAAACTTGGCTATAGCGTCTTCGAAGGGGCCAAACAAAATTTTACGTTACGTCAGAGTGACGTTATTAAAGAGGTACCAACAGAACACTTTTAATAGTTTGTAAGGAAGGACATTTACAGTAGAATTCACTAATCCAAACTCACGACATACATTAACATTTTTCCGTCCACTTTCACATGCTCTAATGACACGTACTTTCTCTTGAATATACAGAACTTTTCTTTTTGTACTACAACTTGCCATGATTATAAATAAATTGTACGGAGCTCCGCACGGACTCTCTCACTCTATTGCTTAAAAATGGAGATATTTACTCAAAACTTGTAATATATGTGAAACGAAATAATATACACTAGCAAACTCAAGCATTTATTGCACTATACTTACGTAAAACATTTTTTTGAGTCTTGGTTTTAAATTTTATAATTTTATTTTTAAAGAATTATTGTCTTCATTTGTATGTTTGGACAAATAAAAAAGATCGATATTGAGTCCACAAGGGTCAACACTTCGTATTAAAATTTAGACTTCCGGTTACCATTTTAAAATTTTATTAGTTGTTGCACATCTTCAGGTCATCGCATTGCTATTAAATTCCTCATTTATAAATTTTGACCAATAAAAAATGTAAATATTGACTATTGAGTATAAAATGAAGAAGATAAATCATTTTTGTACGAACATTTCTCCTCAAAGAAGTTAAAGGAAAAATAAAATGAACATTTTTGAGAGAATTACTTGAATTTAATTACCCTATGGCATTAGATAATTATTGCGTTAAAACTTAGGTAGTATCAATTTACAACTAAAGCTCACAAAATTTTATTAATATATTGCCAATATCTCAGAAACTATGGGATTTTTACAAATATATTTTAGGTAAAAGTTTTTTTATTTTTAATAGTACTACAGTTTGGCAATGATAAGTTATTTAGTATCTCAAATAGTTGCGATGATACGGAAGTTTCTGGTTCTGTAAAGTACCCTAAAAGTAATTTTCATAGGAAAATGAAAATATCCATTTTACTTATAATCTTAATCAACGCCTAGATACGAATTTAATCAAATCGTTTGAGTTGATTTTGAAAAAAATTATTTTTTAACTTTTTATTAAACTACTATTAATTTTAGGGTTAAACGGACACACAGATAGACATAATTGCAAAAACCACTTTTTAGGGTTCAGTGGCTCATGAGACGTCAACTTCCATCAACATTTCGGGCTAGAATTTTTTTTTACGGTCGCAATACTTTAGCTTTAGTTTTCGAAAAGTAAAAATACAAATATATTTGCGTATGGCTTGATATTATAAAAATATGTTTCAGCTAAAATATTTGTATTATAATAAGCCCAACTACAAATTTGTAATGATAAGTAATTTCATATCTCAAATAGTTTCAGAGATATGATAAAAAAAAATTATGAATCAGACCGAAACCCTTAAAGTCATTTTGCCGAACTATTGAGGGTAGCCATTTTGTTTGCAATTTTTATAAATGTTTTGAAATGAAATTTAATCAAAATTGTTAGAGTCGATTTTGAGAAAATCAATTTTTTTTTCTATTTTTGCCCTTCAGTAAACTACCCTTAATTTTAGGGTTAGATATCCAATTCTAAAAACCACAGACAGACAGATGGAAATTCAAAAACAACCTTTTTGTATTCTCAGTGTCATGAGACGTTGACATTCATCAAACTCTCAAGTTCGATTTTTTTGACTATCACAATACTTCCTATACCTGTAAGAGAAAGTAAAAATGTAGGCCTACGTATAATGACTACCAATTCACTACACAATGACTACCAAAACTAGCGTTGAACTTATAAAACACGAAAAAAATACCTCGGCTTTGAGTTTAGACGCGCACACGAGACAGTTCCAGCCAGCTCAGTGACAATGAAGGAGGGTTAGTCCTCTCTTCATTTTGACCTTGAAGCGCCCACGATCCCCGGAACCCTCTCCCTGACTTTGTTTTGCTATTTAGTCCATTATTATTACTAGACAAACGCACTGTATGACCAGTACACTCCAAGCTTGCTATAAAAGAGACCTATGTAAGAATTGGCCATTTTTTTTCTGTTTTTTTTTTTAATTTTACAGATACGTACATTTAAATCAAATTTAAAGTAAAATATCTAAGGAGTTTTTGACGCTACAACCGAGTGGTAGTGACGCTAAAACAAAGGTTTTTATAACGTTAATAGATGACAGTTTGACCAAATTGCTGAAAAAAAATGACGCTACTCCCGAGCTGACGGATTAACCAAGGCCGTTATAACCAAATCGACTGTATTGATTACGTAAAACTTTACTTTTTAATGTGTTTGTTCCAGTATGTCTGAATCGGATGGATGGTAAAAAAAAAAAGGCCTTCATCACAATCAAGCCATCATCGAAATTACAAGATTTTTAACCTATCTAATGACAATATAAAACGCTATAATCCTTACAGTGAAATTTTGTGTTACTTATTTAGGAATGTACATTTATTATATATAGCAATCAATACTTAGTATTAGTACCTGATTCAGTGGCAGCATGATCTAAGGCGTCACTCTTGTGTTAAACCAGACTGCCCATTACAGGGAGATTGAGGTTCGAATACCAGTCGGGTGTAATGAGGGTGGTTTTTACAAAACTGTTTTTTACAAAACTGTTTTTTACTTTTTATTTTCACGAAAATATGTGTACGCTTCCTCTAAATTCAATCTTTCTTATCTTAGATTTGTAGCGTAACTGGCACCTATGTATATAACCTGAACAGGTAATAAGATACACTGCTAAAAAAAACTTATTAAAACTTATTACTACTGTTTTTATTATTAAAACAAAGAAGTGATAAAACTATGTACAGTAAATGCATATTAAATAATGTATACAACCTTTATTTGAAAAAAATAATATTGGGAATAACATAATTATATTAGTTTTTAAATAACTGTCCGAAAAGTTAAATTTGAGCTATTTATTTGTTCTGTGTGGTTAATGCATGTGCTTGGGGATTTCGCTATGAACACCATGTACCGGAAATATTTAAATTTGTTATAAATAAATAAAAATTAAACCTTGGCAACATCATATCATCTTCATAAATTGTTTCCAGCCTGTGGACGGGTCAGTTTAGCAAAATGCCTCCAAATTCCTGTATCATTCCACCATTCTTCCGCCTTTGATTTCTTCCATTCTTCTCCTCTCACTTGAACACTTTCGTTTATCTGCTCCTACCATCTCTTTCTTGGCCTCTCTTCCGGTCATTTTCCTACATACATCATTTCCATCATTTTATTCAGCATCTCCTCTTTCTCCATCTTCGTTACATGCCCATACCATCTCAGTCTTGCTTCCTCTACTATCTTATGAAGGCCTACTACCTGTACCCCCAGTATTTCCCGGTTAGCTTCGTTCCTAATCTTATTCTCCTCGTGACAGCTAACATACTCCTCACAAACTTCATTCATGTCACCCACCTCGGTGGCGTAGTTGGCTAACGCGCTTGTCGTGTTGAGCTCGACCACTGAGGACGGGGAGATCGAGGTTCGAAACTCGGTCGGGTGAATTGGGTGAGGGTGGTTTTTCCTAAATGGTTTTCCACTCTCCCTCTACGCAAATGCGGGTTCACTTCCTCTAATTAAACCTCTCCAATTCCTAATCCGTTAGAGTAATTAGTACTTAAAGCGTATAACCCGAACGGGTAGTAAGACGCGGTTCTAAATATTATTATTATTCATTCATGTCATACAAAATATTTACCGTTTAGTGCAATATATTAAGGTGGACTGGATGGTAACGTGAAATAAGGTACGCATTTTTACAGTTTTTATAACAAAAAAACATTTTGGTAAAAATCAATAAATATTGCTTGAATATAACAATATTATTAGGTTTAATTTTCCAAACAGAATAATATCAATAGTTTTTTTTTATATCTGTCTTAAGCATCTAGTAATTTTACCAGGATTTTTTTTTTTTTTAAGTTCCGCACTCATGACTAATATTCAAGACCTGTTGAGTTTACAGGTATACCTCACTATTACGGCAGGTTAAGTTCCAACCAAAATCATCGCAATTCAAAGCAATGCTTATTTTTTTCATTTATCGATGCATGTGCTGCACTGCGACCGTCATATCTAACATTTGTAACTAAACTAACAGTGTAGGTCTTATATTTCGAAAAAAGGGTAACCATACAAATGACTTGTCACTCACGCGATGGTTAGCGTCATGTTACTAAGGTGTCGTATCCGCGAAGCAAGCGCCTCAAGTACGGGGTAGGCCTATGAACCAATTAAAAAGCGTCTTAAATATGAAGAGTCGTAAGTTGTGGTACACCTGTATTATATTTAGAAAATTATAAACTAAATGGTTATACTAAAGCAATAATGTATGTGCTTTGGATACAAAAAAAACTGTCATAAGAAATACAGAATTTAACTTGTTTCGTTCTATCATACTTCTTTTTGGTAAGTTGGAAAATATATTATAGCTTATTTATGAATTTTTTTTATCAAACGTGTCACGGGTCTTTAAAAAATTAGTTATTTAAAGGGGATCCAACACGTTAACACTGTCGGTAGCGTGTTTGCTTGCTGAGCTAATGGTACAGGGTTTGATTCTTGGTATGGTCGAAAAAAAAAAGATAATTGGTGAGATTGAGGAGTCAACTTCCCGAGTGATGAATTGACAGGGGAGGGGGGGCTGGGTTTTTTTGTCTGTTTTAAATTTAATTTAGTTTAAAGTAATGTTCTGATGTAATCACTCAATCAGAAAGTACACGTTAAAGATATCAAATTTTTTTAAAAATGTTATTCGGGGAATCGTTCAAGACACATATCTGCAAACACTCCAACTGTCATCAACTATGCAGTAGATTGGGAGACTGATGACTTAGATAGTATGACCACCGATATATGTTAATAAATAAAAACAAATCTTCTAGTTATATGATTTGTTTATAGCATGGTTCGAACTTACAGAAAAAGTTATAAGTGATTTAATTTTTAATATGAATGTTTACATAATTAATTTCAAATTGCTATCCAGAAGTGTGAATTGAGTGATGCCAGAGTAACTAGAGTTAGTGACAAGTTATGAATACCAAGTACAGTAGCCCCATGGCTTCTTTGGTGCTGACTGACAGCTCACAGCTGACAGTTGACATCTTTAAAAAGTTACCAGATCATATTATGTACCCCTACGCTGAGCCAGATGATCTCCAAAACATGTGTTTAGCAGCTGTCACTTTTGACAGTCAAAATTTAGGTATATACCCAAATGTTGACTGTCAGAAGTCATCTGTGAGCTGTCAGTCAGCACCAAAGAAGCCAGGGGGCTACTGTAGAACACTATATATATATCAGGTGTCTGGGCTACATCATTCGTAGCCCAGTTTGTGGAAAGATAAGCCAGTCCCAACGTACTGATGCCCAGGGGACGCCCAAATGTACAATCGTACATCCATTGCGTGGGAGCTCTTTCCGTGCTCCGATGAGTTGAGATGATGGTAATAGTGAGTATGAGGGTGTAGAATCAGTTGAAACTCTTGAACCTAATTAACCAAACCTTGGTGACCGTTGGGATAATACCTCTTCCAGGAAAAAATATCCAAGGTACCGGCCGGAAATCGAGCCCGGGTTCCATAATCTCGTAGTTAGGTGCACTTACCACTACACCACGGAGATTTCAGTGAAGCACTCATTGGTCAGGTACTAATGAAAGTATATTCCCACACAAGGTTAGTAAAGCGGAGCCTATGCATGATTGGTAGAATTTAAACAAGCTCCGCTTACCCTCGAACCACTAATATTATACTTAGATTTGTTAAGTGATGGAGGTGGGCTCAGTGTAGAGTTCAAACCTAAGGACACGATGTTCGCGGGTTCAAATTTGGCCGAGGTCAACGCATTTTTACCGAGATATGACAATACGTTGCACAACTTATTTCGGATTAGAGGTAAAGCCATAGGTCCCATGTTGGAAAATATTCAAATCCCGGAGAGGTATTTGATACACTTTTAGCGGTCAAATGTGTAGGTTCTTTCTCGTTCACTCTTAGAAATCCAGGTAAGAGGTCTCACTTGTAGCTCCATCGTCCATCTTCAGGAGTCCTTAGAGCAGAGTTCTATGTCTCTATGGGCCATTTTATGATCATTTTATCTTCTAGATTCTCCGAAACGTGGTCCCTCATCTAACATGATAAAAAAATAATTTAAGCGTTCGAAAACCAGGTGCTCGGGGAGATATTTGGTCCAAAAATTGTTGAGGCTATTGAGAAGTGGAGTAAGTTGCATAATTATGATTTACATACCCTGTACTCATCACAATACATTGTTAGGATAATAAATTCTCGTATATTACGATGGGAAGGACATGCCGCGTGAATGGGAGATTCTAGAACCATGTTCAGGGATTTGACTCGCAAACCCAATGGTAAGAGATCATTGGGAAGATCTAGACGCAGATGGGATGATAACATTAGAATGAACCTGAAAGAGAGAGTGTTTATTTAATTAGGTGGATTGGATATAACTATCTCAACATAAAGGTAGGGTTTAATGAGGTGGACTGGATATAAATATCCCAATATATGGATAGGTGGCGTACCTTTGTAAGTGTGGTAGTGAACTTTCGAGTTCCTAGTGCCAAACCACTTCTCAAAGCATTCCAAATATTTATTCTCCTGTCTGTATGCTTACTCCGCAGTAACCAAGGCAAACCAGTCTAGGGTTTCCACACATGCTATTGTTGTCTAGTCAAGTGTTGGCTCAGAGAGTGAAACTCTTCATCATTTGTTGCATTTCCATGGAATAGCAGTCATCTAAATACAAATTGATCGTAACAGAAGAATAAGGTAATTTAAAATACACTATGTGGGAGTTTGGTTGTGCTTACTTTAACAGACCAAATATTTTTTTTATAGGAAGGGCCTTTTAAAACTATAAACATATATTTTATGGTTAACATTGATAACACCTGCTTTGGTGGCCGTATGATCTAAGGTGTCACTCTCATAATTAGACTAGACTGCTGATGACAGGAAGATCGGGGTTCGAATCCTGGTCAGCTGCGCTGAGGGTGAGCTTTCCTCAAATGTTTCCGAATCTCCCTTCATGCAGATGCAAGTACACTTCCTATAAATTAAAACTTACTCATTCTTAACACATTATCGTAATATAGTACATGTGCGTAACTCGCCTCGGTAGCGTAGTTAGTTATCTAATGCACTGGTTTCGTGTAGAGCTAGATCGCCGAGGATGGGGAGGTCGAGGTTCGAATCTCGTTTGGGAGAGCTGCGGGTTCTTTATCCTAAATGGTTCTCTACTCTACCTCCAGCAAATGCAGGTTCACTTCCTCACCCTTCAACCATCCCAATTCTTAATACATTAGTGTAATTAGTACTTAAGCTCAGAGCCTGAACGGGTAGTAAGACGTGGTACTATTACATGGGCGTAAAGTATGAACGGGTAGTAAGATTCGGTTATAAAAAGAAGTTAAAACTTTTACTAATTTATTAGTGTTATTTTATAAGTATTGATATTATCTATATCAAAATTGACATATCTGTCACACGAGTTGACGTATGAATATATTAAAAGTAGATCTAGTAACTTTTCTGTCTGATAAGGGTTTTTTTAATGAAAATTGAGCTGTAACTAGAGCTATTATGTTTTTTGTGTTTATTTGAATACTATAACTAGGGTAACAAATTTACTTCCAGTTCATCAGCTGCATGCCTATTTATAATTATTGTGTTGTGTTATTTTACCAAAGAATAAAATGTTAATTTATCAATGAAATAGATGGGAAAATTACCAAGACACCCAATATAACCAGTAAAATGGGAAACTTTCTGAAGTTATATTCTATTCTGAAGGCTTTGAAATTAATATAATATACAAAATTAGTTGATTAATCTTCATTTATTTCTGTGAATGTAATAGGTCCGTAGGTTACTTTAGTTGGCAGGTCACGTGATTATATAGACTGTGTTTAGAAAACGCGATTTTAATGGTCACCATAAAATATGTCAAAACTAAAGATTAGTATATATTTATAGTTAATTTTGCATTGATAACCAAACCAAATATTCTTGATTATCAATATAAATTTCCCTACGCTTTAGTTGCAGTGTTTTGATAACGTTAGCGATATTTTAGCACCACTTCTTATTACCCGTTCTGAATAATTAAGCTAATTGACTTATAGCTTAGGAAGGCTATATTTAGAGGAAATGTACCCACATTTACGTGAAGGAAGAGTGGAAAATCGTTTTGGAAAAAACCTTTGTACACCCGAGCAAATTTCGAACCTCATTCTCCCCATCATTAGCTGTCTAGTCATTGTGAGAGGAGTGCCTTAGACCTTGCGGCCATCGAAGTGGGTTTTAGCGAATTATATTAGTTATAATATATAATCCTCAACCAGACCTCCTACTATCAATTTACAACGTAGCGATAGTGCTCGAAAATAAAGAACTTAAAAATATAAGGGTTGAATGAAATGGAGAGAAGAACGAATTACATAATGATGAGTTACATACTTTGTAATCATTACCAGACATTTATAAGATAATCAAATCTCTATATTACGATGAGTAAGATATGCAGCGTGAATGGAAGAAACTAGAACCTCACTCAAGGTATAAACTTCCAAAACTTATCATAAAAAACCAAAGAGAATATCTAGAGGCAGTGGGGAAGTTAACATTAGAATGTGCCTGAAACAGATAGGGTGTAATGAGGTGGACTGGATAGAACTAGATTAATATAGGGGACTAGGGGTGTAATGAGGTGGACTGGATAGAACTAGCTCAAGATAGTGTTAAGGAGTAATGAGGTGGACTGGATAGAAATATCTCAAAATAGTGTTAGGGTGTAATGAGGTGAACTGAAAAGATAATTTTTGTAATAATAATAAATTATTATTATTTCTTGAGATACCCTAATTAATAGAGGTCCTTTATGAAGTTAATAGTTAAAACAAATGAATAAAATAACATAAGACATTACAGTCATGTCAAAGGAATGAATCTAGGCCAAAATATTCTTTCCAAAGTCAATTGTTAGAAAAAAATGTTATCTTTAGAAAAAATACAATTATATATACATATATATATATATATATTACTTTAGAAGAAAATAATACGAAGTTTTGAAATTGGAGAGGAAAAGTGTATAATAATATAGCGTCTGCGTAGTGAGCTCAAAGCGATGTAGAGATTAAAACTTAAAAAACAAACAAAAAATGTTGATATCACCTCAAAATATGTTTTGGGAGGTCATCGTCTAGAGTGTGAGTTGGTTCAAAACTCACGAAAATTCCAAGAATCATCATTGCAGAGGTCTACCAATGGTCTAAAGTTGTCATGTCTCTGGCAGTCATTTTGATGAACACTTGAAAGATTATTTTAAGAAAAAACTGTTAAAATTTCAATTTTTGTTACACTGAAAATAATGTGTGTTGTCTTCTCTTTATCTCCAAGATGCCAGTCCCTCTTCTTTCTTCTAATTCCTGCCTCTCGGTATTTCTCGTAGATGACCCAAAAATCTCTTAGATTTGAGTTATAAATTTGAAATATAATATCTCTAAATATGTGTAATTAAAGTATAAACAAAGAATATCTGGTGGGAAAGAAATAATAACTAAGAAGCTTGATAAGATTTGAATCTTTAACTAAATGGATGCAGAACCTGATATCTGACAGTTTGACATATGATCATTGTTTGTAAATAAACTCAATTTCTTATTTTTTCCATCGCGGGCCTTTTAAAATTAAATTGTACAAGATTGGATGACGTATCTGTGTCGTCACATCTCTTTCCCCTCTGCTACAGTCTATTTCTTTCTTCCTCGTGTAGCGCGGCCATTATGATTCTCGTATAATCTCGTATAAGACGTTAAAAATAAAATTACACCTACCAGTATTGTTTAAAAATGTAAACGGGATATTTGGACAAAATCCCTATAGTAAGTATTGTTATTATTATCTGGTGTTTCCTACGAACGCAATGCAATGTCCGTTGAAAACAATAATTTTGAAAATAAATTAATTAAATGTAGTATGGCATCTGGCCGCGTGGCTTGCTAGTAGCTTCAAAATAAATAAATAAACCCTTTAGAATAAATTAAAACCAAATAAAAATATAAATCGACTGCAGAATTAAAATTTTTACAATTTTGATACGGACCGGAGGCACTATGGGAAGGAGTCGTTTTCTCAACATTTGATCTCGTCATACGCTATCCGCACGAGAGCCAAAATTCCATAAAATTCTCCAGCTTGTCTTAAACACATTTAGGTTAAATAGTTTTTAAGAATCGGTTAGCCAGTTCTGACTTTAGAGCGTTCGAATGAAAAATAAATTGTACGGAGCTCCGCACGGACTTTCTCGCTCTATTGTTTAAAAATGGAAATATTTACTCAAAACTCGTAAAATAATTACGCGAACCAAAATAATATACACTAGCAAACTCAAGAATAGATTGTACTATCCTTATGTCAAACTTTTTTGAGTCACGGTTTTAAATTTTATAATTTTATTTTTAAAGAATTAATGTCCTCAATTGTATGTTTAAACCGATAAAAAATATCAATATTGGGTCCACAATGGTCAACACTTCGTATTAAAATTTTCGATATTAGGTGTTGCAAATCTTCATGCCATCTCATTGCTATTAAATTCCTCATTTATAAATTTTGACAAATAAAAACATGTAAATATTGACTATTGAGTCTAAAATGGATATAGATCATTGTTGTACAAACATTTCTCCTAAGAGATATAAGGAAAAACAACATACATTTTTAGAGACTTACTTATATTTAATTACTCTATGGCATTGAAGAATTACTGCGTTAAAACTTAAGTAGTATTGCTTTACAGCTAAAGCTCACAAAATTGCATTGATATATTTGACAATAGCTCAGAAAATGTTGGATTTATAAAAAACTATATTTCATATAAAAGTTTTTTATTTCCAATAGTACTACAATTTTGCAATGATAAGCCATTTAGTATCTCAAATAGTTGCGGAGATACGGAAAATTCAGCTTCTGTAAAGTACCCTAAAATTATTTTCATGGGAAAATGAAAATATCCAGTTTATTTATGATCGTAATCAACGCATAGATACGAATTTTAATCAAAGTCGTTTGATTCGATTTTGAGAAAATATATTTTTTCTCTTTTCACCCTTTCTTAAACTACTCTTAATTTTAAGTTTAAACAGACACACGGACAAACGGCATTACAAATACCACTTTTTAGGGTTTGGGGGGTCATGAGACGTCGATATCCATCAACATTTCAGGTTAGATTTTTTTTTAAGGTCACCATACTTTACCTTTTGTGTTCGAAAAGTTAAAAAAATATAAATATTTGCGTATAGCTTGAAATTTATTTGTTTTATAAAACTATGCTTCGAATAAAGTGTTGGTATTATAAATAGAACTACATATTTTTAATGATAATTAATCTCATATCTCAAATAGTTTTGGAGATATAATAAAAAAAATTATAATTTACGCATCAGACCTGAGCCCTTAAAGTAATGTTGCCGAAATATTGAGAATAGCCATTTTGTTTGTAATATTTATAAATCTTTAGAAATGAAATTTAATCAAAATCTTTAGAGCTGATTTTGAGAAAATAGATTTTTTCTTTTTTTTTACTTCAGTAAACTAACCTTAGTTTTAGGGTTAGATATCTAATTTCAAAAACCCCTCAGAGCAACCCTATGAAAACCCTGAGTACCAAGTTTTAGCCTGATCAGTAAAATAGTTTAGTTTCTAGTTGGAAGTACAGACAGACGGAAATTCAAAAACAACTTTTTCGTATTTGGCGGGAGGTGTCGTGAAACGTTCATAAAAATCTCGAGCTAGATTTTTTTTGGTGATCACAATAATTTCTATACCTGTAAGATAGCGAGAAAGTAAAAAGGTGCCTTTGAACACCCCTAATATTTTATTTCAAACTCAAATACATGTGTAAGTGCATTCTTACCAGTGATTGTGGTTTTTTTTTGTTTGTTAGATTAGGCATTTTAAGCAAAATCTTTGGGAGCCCCTGCTTCATTGTGACCTGGCTTAGGGTTCCTTGTCCAAGATGGCTACGCCAAGCCTACCAGACGTCGCCTCTCTCCTTGAATGCATCGTGTGCCTCGAACGTATGAGCCCACCAATATACACATGTTCGACAGGACACAGCGTGTGTGGGCCTTGCTGCCTAAAGCTAGAATTCTGCCCAACCTGCCGGTCAAAGTTCGAAGGCGGCCGGAACTTTCTGGCTGAGGATATCTGCGAAATCTTTAACAGTACATCCCCTGAATCACAACCAAGCACGATGATTAACCATCGCCCCCAGACTCCTATTCGGGTGACGCTAAGCATATACGATTGCCTCGCAGTACGAAGGATAGGCAACGTCCTAACCACTCGCTGCCACTGGAGCGGCACCAAGCACCAACTCGAGGATCACGTGAGACGCTTCCATCCGAGGTGCTATAGAGACCTGAATGAAGCAAATGGTTTCCAGAAGCGATATATTGGTCTCGGAGTCAGCCAGGAATTCGTCACTCTGCTGAAGGCACCTGGAGCCCTATTCTGGGAACAATTCAGCTATGATTGTTGGGGGCGGGATATTTCTCACGCGGTGAAGTTGATCTGGAGCCAGGAGGGGGACAAACAGTGCCGCGTCCTGATAGACTATAAGAGCGTGGACGGCCTTTATGACTACCAAGCTGTTTGTAACACCTCAAATCCTTTCCAAATCGACCGCAAGCATTTGGATTACCTTAATTTGAGCCGTCGACAAGTGAGAGCTTTAGTAAATATGAACACTTATTTTAAATGCCAAATAACTATTCTCAAAGATTAGAAAACGTTTAAACACATTTTATTAATATAATATTTATCATAAACGTAATACCACAAAAATTAATTACGTGAGACAGCTTCTACAATCTTTGAAGTATAATTATTTATTGTATTGTCCTTCAGCGTACTTAATTTATTTTGAGCCAATACGTGTTCAAAAATATTAAATGTAAATTTGTATTGACGAAAATAAATGTAATGTCTTGATATGATGTTGTTTTCTTAATATTATGTGGAAAACTTATTTTTAAATTTGAATTTGATTTTTAAATGGTCAAATATGATAAAAACTTATTTTATAATTTTAATTTAATTTAATGGCTTTAAATTGACTTTATATATCCAATATAAGAAAATGTAAAAGAAATGTTATTGATTAGAAACTTACTTCAATCTATTTATATATATTTAATGTTATTATTGGGAGCAGGCAAAGTGATAGACAACAAAGTGGCCGACACGAGCAGGACCATGTGAAAGGCAGGCTCCCATATAAGAGGACAAAGTGATAGATAGCCAAGTGGCCGACACGAGAGGAAAAACATCGAGATGAAGCCAGTTAAAAGTGGCTCAAGTGACAGACAAGTTATTTCAAAACTAACAAAGTTATAACATGGTAGTAGTGGTTGTAATGACAGTTCTGAACCACTTTCTCCCATAAGGTTAACATTTATCAAGGTGACCTGGTGGTCTAGTGGTAAGGTGTCAAAATACTTCTGTGCTGGGGAGCGGGGGTCCAGGGTTCAATCCTCGGTCCCGGCACAGATTTATTTAATTGCCAAATCCTTCCTTCACCTCTGAAAATATGTGTATTAATCACAACTTGTGAATGTGTGGAGTCCCAGGCCTCCACCGTGGTTCGAATCTCACGTTAAAATGTAGATCCTCCATTTCATTTCACAATCACCCTATCATTTCACAATAGCGTAAGTGCGTATAAGCCGAACGGGTAGTAAGACGCGGTGCTAATAATAATAATATTGATCTACCACATTGAGTGGGGTGGATCACTTTCTCCTCTA
>CABFOV010001410.1:47391-110949 GCA_902141375.1 Timema poppense
AACAGTCGCAATTAATTCTGCAACGCTGGTAGCAATATTAATGAACATTGAGCGCTAGTCCACACGTATGAACTATTTTATTTGTATATAAATAGATTAGAGGTGAAGAGGGTATAATTTAGAGAAAATAAACTCACTTTTTCATAAAGAAAGAGTTGAAAACCATTGAGTAAAATTCCTTAGTGGCCTTTATTAAAACTTGAAATTTGACAACATTTTTAAAATATGTAAAATTATTAACCGGCAATAAGCGACAATAAAAAGGATGTTTAATATTTTTCCGGCAGATAATTTTAAAATCTAGCCTGTATATTTAGTGCTACATATTTTTAATTTTTAGCACCATGTTGTACTAGAGAGCTACTACCTCTATTTGTCATACTATTAAGAACGAGGGGAAAGACAATTATGAATCTTCTTATTTCAATAGAAAAGAGGAACGATTGCTGATAGCTATCAACGCTTGACTACTCTTAATTATGTTTTTCTCATACAAACAAACACATAATTTCGTTAATGGAATTAATCGCTTTCTATGTATATATTTTAAACCAAATTTGTTAAAATATATTTAGCGAAATTTAAATTTTAGAAAATAAATTATTTTAACCTACACTAAAATTACTTGTTATTTATAAAAATAAAAACGTATTCTTATTTATCATGAACAATTATTCTCATAATTCAATTTGGAATTCAATCTTTGAGATAAATTTTCAAAAAATTCAAATTCTCCATGAAAGTTAAAAGTTTTTGAATGGAAAGTTAGGTTAAGTTAGGTTGAGTTAGTTTAATGTAATATCTTAAAAATAATTTCAGTTAGGCTTGTCTTAGATAGTACAATAAGTTCCAGTTCATGAAATGAGCAAGAGTTAGTTCACGGAAATAGATAGAAGTTTGCCCAATTCGTGAAATGGTGGGTACGTTAACTAAACATTTAATTCTGGTTTACCAATGTCAGAGATGTTAGAGTTGTAATCCTAGTTGGGTATAATGAGGATGGTATTTCCTAAATATATCCCCTCTCCCTCTCTCTTTCTTCTTTCCACTAAATCTTACCTTAATCATTTCTACCCCATTAGTTTAATAAAATTGGGATAGCTGGATGGGTAGTCAGGCACGGCACGGAAAACAACCATAATATAATGTGTTGTATTTCATATTTCCCAAGGGCACAGGTAAAAAAAATATACCCAGAAACTCAACCTCCAGGTTAAAATTGTTGCGCCCCTTTTGGCAGCTTAAGTCCTTAAACACTAGGATCGCTGCGGCTAGTCCTATCATTACCCAGCACTGACACTAGCGAAGCCCAGTGTGAAGGACTCAAACTGACAAAGAGAGCGCAGCGAAACCCACGTAAGTTTGAGAATCTGTTTCTTATTTGTCTTTCCCGGGAAAACACTGGTGCCTACAAAAATAATAATTGTATTACGTTTTGGAAAACGTGATACTTCAATTATTCAGACCTTTAAACCCACTACAAAACATAACAGATCGGTACTATTAAACTTGAGGAATAAAAACCATCAAACTTTCAAAGAATTATTACAATTTGATTATTTTCCTTCTCTCAATACGAAATATATTTTTTATTGACGTTGGACAAACAAATAAATCCCCATGAATGCTACAGAACAGTAAAGTTCCTCTTAAGAATGTCCAATTACTTGCCCTAATTTCCAATCAAACACACCTGTCTTTCTGTTTTACGATCAATATTTAATATTCTTTCTGAGCTGAAATTACATAAGACTGGGTAGTTTCTTTTCTTCATATCACATTGGTTTAGTAAATAGAAAGGGGCTGTCGTAGATGGCTTCCTAAGAGGAATAAGTCTGTGAATGTTTTATGTTTTTTGTATACGCGCACACCGTTTCCATAATTTTGTTCATCATACTAAATATATATGATATACATAATATTTATTTGGTTCCTGAATTCGTAAACGCTTGAAGCACACATATAAACTGTTTTCTATAATTTCTTGGGTGTCTTATGATTCGATAGA
Source organism: Timema poppense (assembly GCA_902141375.1). Classification (NCBI taxonomy): domain Eukaryota; kingdom Metazoa; phylum Arthropoda; class Insecta; order Phasmatodea; family Timematidae; genus Timema; species Timema poppense. Next base: position 49,400 of record CABFOV010001410.1, read on the forward strand.
TAATATTATAACCCACGATTGCTATAATATCCCAACTTTGTATGTATCGATGTATTATAAAAATTATTTAAATGATAAAAAACACGCATATAAAAATATTTAATCATTATATTGATATATATATCTATATGGTATGGCTTAATCTTATAATTCCGTTGATTGAAAGATAGATGAATTTCATATATATCTGGAATGAGAACTTTGAAATTCGATTATGTATTTATGAATAAACTATTTGATTAGGAATAATTTACTTAAGAAATTTATTAAATTCAATATACAACACAAATTACTTGTTACATTTTTTCACCGGTGCACGAAGACATTATTTAACAAACTATTCAATAAAACCCCTAAATTTATCAAATCTTTGTTTAGCTGCTTAAATAATTTAGGTTTAACACTGTATATTTGTACCAAGCAAAAAAATATGCCCGGTGTAAAAAAAATATTTTTAAATAAACGTACAAAATATCCTATAAAGATTCATCCTTCAAACACTAAGCTATTTTCAAACATGTTCCGTCAAGAATTATTGTCTCCGCCATTTTACACCTCTTTGCGTCCCACCGCAATCTTGTGTAAGATCTTCGGCGTGTTCCCCCTTCAAAACCTTCGTCAGAACAAAGGATCCTTGGTGAGATACAGATTATTTTCTTTTTCGTTCGTCTGGGGGATCCTGCTGCATACCGTAGCCTTGATCGCCGTGATGGAAAGTCGGTGGAACTCTTGGAGCGCCATAGGCTTTCCCTTCACAGTCGCCAAAACATTTGGCACTATCTTCACTACTCATTTCTACCTGCGATACCTGCCATCACTTTTCACCATAATAGAGCAGTTCGACACCCGTTCCCACGATTATAAGGTTTATAAAAGAGAATCATGGGCAGTGACCCATCTGGGTCAGATCTGGATGCTGACAAACATCACCACCATTTTCATGTACACCCTGGCGAATTTATCTTCTATGTCACATATTTCTGTGATGGGGGTGGTGTCTACTTTGTCTGGGAGCTTTCTGTCTATATCCAGACAACTTTACTGTTTCACTTACCTCTATCTGTGTTCTCATCTAACAGCTCGACTCAGATCACTTAAAGCTATATGCCATCGACAAATGAAGCACATCTTTGAAAGTGACACCACCGCGCAGTAAGTACACACAGACTAATATGTATTTTATGCCGGGATCACAATCCAATTAAAAATAACGTAACGCAATGCAAAGGTTCTACTTGAGTTTTTAAATTGAATCCATCTCGATGTACTTAGTTTAGCAACAAAAAGTCGTGGCCTTTCCTTACACTTTATTTTGCCAATCCATTAACTACTATTGCAAATACCTGAGACCTAATAAGACTTAACTGCTCGAGTTTCACTTAAGTGAAATTACATTATGAAAGATGAATCCCGATTACATACCATGTTTCTTTATGCTAGTGAACGCTACGTTGCGTGAAGAGTAAGTGAACATTACGTGGATGTTAAGTTGATCGTGATCCCAGCATGGGATTACCATTTGGTTAAGTAAATTGTTAAAGATGTTTTCTACTGGACACACATAGCAACAATTTGCGATAGGCTTATAAAAATTATTATTTGTAACTTTCATCGATGAGTTTTTCAGATATAGCCAATGAATCTAAAAGCACTCATTGTAAATTTTGTTGATGCTACATAGAACAACCACACAACGGGTTGGGTTGTTTCGAGTGAAACACAGAACGGAGGCCACTTACAGCACTTACTGTGAAATAAATTAAGGAAACAATTATTACAGTGTGTAAGGTTGCGTGACTTTTTGAAAATCTTGTATATTAATTAGTAATTACAAATTTACTGCAGTAAAATGTTCCAATACAGATGACAGATACAAACAGATGAGACAGAATTTGAAAGGGGAAATGGAGGCATGAGGGGAAGGGAGATTTTTTGTTACTGGGTGGCGATATGTCTTGAGTTTGCTGAATCCTAAAGTGACGCCTTAGATCATTCAGGTACAAAATTATTCAGCTTACAAACCTACGTTAAGGCAAACGCACCCTGCCAGCACAGATTTATTTGCTTGCCAAACCCTCCCTTCACCTCTGACAAGACGTGTATTAATCACAACTTGTGAATGTGGGGAATGCCAGGTCTCCATCGTGGTTCAGATCCCACGTTAAACTGTACGTCCTCCATTTCATCTCACAATCACCCTACCATTACGCATTAGCGTAAGTGCGCATAACCCAAACGGGTAGTAAGAAGCGGTGCTAATAATAATAACAGCACAAAACACAATCCCCTTCCCCCAGTTTTCTCCAGACTGTCTCTCATTTTATCGCCTGATACGTAAACTACCTTGTTGTGCTTCTAGCTCTATCGTACACGCACCACCCACTGGCGCTGCACCAATACCGATTCCCATTTTCGTAGTCTACTTAACGTCACTTGGATCCACTCCAACTAAAACTGAACTAGACTCAGACGGATAGACAGATAGATAGATATACGGACCGATAGATAGACAGACAAGTAGATAAACATATATATATATAGACAGATAGATTGATATATGCAAGGGCAGATCCAGGATTTTCGTGAGGAGGGGAAGGGGTAGCCCAGATTTTCATGAAAGGCGGAGGGACGCGGAAGCTCTCATGGGACTAGGCCGGGGGAGATTAACCCTCGAAAAATTCTGACGGAAAAATATGTCAATATTTGAAATTTGAATTTGAAAGAAATTTAAAAATTAGTTAGTAAATTTAAAAACGTTATCAAGCTTATTATTTATTTATTTTGTTTGTTAAATTATCAATATTATCATTATCATTATTATTATTAGATGTTTTGTTTTAGGACAGGTTCATTCCTTTTGTCAATGAGCTTAGACCACCAGTACACTCTGTCCTCTGCCTCCTCCTTCAGCTCCCAGAATTTTCTTCTTTCCTTTAAGTCATCTAGTTTTTGAATCCTCCTTCTTCCTAAGCTCATCTTTCCCTCAACCCTTATTTCTATGACATCGTGCAGGGGACATTTCCTCCTAAGGATGTGTCCAATCCAGTTTTCCTTGTGCCGAAGAATCAGAAGAATCACATCCAAAGTGGTTATCTTCTCACCCACCCTTCTTAGGACTTCATTTATCACCCTGTCTGTCTAAATTTCAAAGCTATTCAGATTTTTTTTTTTCCCAATTCCTTAGAGACAAAGTTTCTGCTCCATACAACGCGATGTTCCAAATGCGGCTTTTCATCAGTTCTGTGTTAAAAATGTAAATCAATTATTGACAGTAATTGACACACGAAGCAACTGGCTAGTGAGATATCATCTGATTAGAAATGCACCCATCCCCTTTGAATCTACCCCTGTGTAGATGGAAAGGATAAACATATAAAACTATATAAGTTGCAGTTATCACCTAGAATATTACATAACCAGAAAATTTTGCATCTCAAAATTCCGAGACCTATTTCTTTCCCTTCATAATCCCACCTTTAGTTCGCAAAGAATACTTCCATTCACTCCTTGCTTACTGAACTTGGCGGATGGATTTGATAAACTGTGTCGAGAGATATAGTTGCAATATTTTGATAAACAATAATATTTTCACATAGTTGTTTTAGTTTTAAAGATACTTGATTATAACATAATTTTATTTTTCTATTTCTTTTTTAATTATCGCTAATGTAAACACCGGTGGGCATGCGGTATACATATCAAGCTCATTTAGTCTGTTTTATAAATCGTACAGATCCCACCCGGATATACTAAGAGTGGTTTTCCATAAATGGTTTACCACTATCCTTCTATGCAAATTCATGTACATTTACTCTAAAATTCTATATCCCTTACTTCTCTTTATCCCATTATCGTAAATTAATGTATTTGTATCAAACAAGCGGGTACTTAAACGTGGGAAAGAGGGGATTAGGGAAATTCAAAGCACACATAAAATTAGTTAATTAATTGTGGAATACCAGGCCCCTACCATGGTTCGAATCCCACGTTAAATTGTCGGTCCTCCATTTCATCTCACAATCACAATTACACATTAGCGTAAGTGCGTATAGCCCGAACGGTTAGTAAGACACGGTGCTAATAATAATAATAGTTAATTAATCAAACAGCTACCCGATTCATTGGTCAAATAGTATAAGGTGTCACGCTTGCAATATATTGAACTGCTTATGACACGAGGGGATCGAGGTTAAAATCCCATTTGGGTATACAGAGGATGTTTATTGATCACCAAATTGTTTTCCCCTCGACATCCACGCAAAGTTGGGTACACGTCCTTTAAATTAAACCTTCCTCATTCATAACACCCATATGCGTACAGGCCAAGCATGTAGTGAGGCGCGTAGAAAAAAAATATACAAAAAATGAAGTGAATGTTACATGTGGCAGGCCTGAACTAGTGTTGGAGTACCTTCGTCTGCTCTACGCTCTTCTTGGACTAGCCGTGAGGACACTGAGTCGCGCGTACGGCCTGCCCCTGGTGGTGTACATCGCAACCATATTCTCTACCATACTGGTCCATCTGTATCGACTCATGTACTCCCACGACATCTCGGTGTTCTCTCAGGTGGTGTTCAACACCTACCACGTCTCGTCACTCATCCTCGTGGCAGGGATGTCCGACCGGCTCGCTAGCGCTGTAAGTGGACAAACTTCAAACCAACTTCGTTCCAACTAATATGTACGGTCTAATTTTCATAGGAAGAAAATATTTAACTTTTATATCTGTGTTGTGTTACAGGTATTGAAACAATCGATAAAAAGTAACATCTTCAGATCACATGACTTCTCGTATCTTATCTTACTAATATTATAAATGCGAAAGTTTGTGTGTTTGGATGTTTGTTATTCAATCACGCCATAAACTGCTGAACGGATTCGAATGAAACTTTGTACATTGGTAGAGTATGCCCTGGAATAACATATATGACTATTCCCAAACTTTAATTTTATATTAATTTTACATTACTAATGTTTAAATTTTTCGTATATATAAGAAATTGTACGAGTAAATATGAATGTGATTATAATTAAAATATTACTTTACCTCACCATTTTTTTAAAGTTAGTAAAGATCAGTTCAAAACGAAAACTTACGCACAAATAATACAATTGAAATTTTATCATAAAGGTAACTTCGTATATACACGTGAAAACAACAAAAAAATTCTCAACTTTTCACTCTATAGAAATATTTTGCAGGTTAGATTGTGCTGCCAGTCATTTGCTATTTTTATGATAAAAGTTCAATAGTTTTTTTATCGTAAGTTGGTGGAGTATATTCTGGAACAACATTACATTAATTTTACAATACTAATGTTTAAGCTTTTCGTATATAAGAGATAAGCTATATGTTGTGATTATAATTTAATTTTACGAGTAAATATGAATGTGATTATATAATTAAAATATTACTAACTTTGCATTACTTTACATCACCATTCTTTTAAAGTTAGTAAAGATCAGTTAAAAACGAAAACTTACGCACCATCCAACCTTCAAAATATTTCTACAGAGCGAAATGTCGAGATAAATTTTGTTGTTTTCACTTGTAAATACGAAGTCACCTTTATGATAAAAGTTCAATAGTATTTTCTGTGCGTAAGTTTTCGTTTTGAACTGTTCTTTACTAACTTTAAAAAGGTGAGGTAAAGTAATATAAAGTTAACGGATTCGAACGGATTCAAATGAAACTTTGTATGTTGGTAGAGTATGTCCTGGAATAACATATAGGACAATTCTCAACCTTTGATTTTAAATAATAATAATAATAATATATATATATATGATTATAATGTAATTGAAATTATGTTATTTAAGAATTTGTGATTTAATATTTTGTAATTAAAGTAAATAGTAATTAGTGTGACGTAGTTTCATACTAATGAATAATAAATATTATGTGATTTTAGCTATGTAGTTGGAAAAAAATATTATTTTATTTATTTATTTATCTTACTAATTATGAACGTAAAAATTTTAAAAAATATATATAATTGATAACTTAAATAATATATATTTATTTTATTACGAAATATTTAAAAGTGAAAATTAAAATACGGCAAAATTATTTAACAGCTAGAACTGAGAAAAACGCATAGATATTTGAAAAAAAAATGAAGTTTGATTTATAACCAAAACAGTTTAGTTAAAAATTTAAAGATTTTATCGATTATTGCGGGTGAAGCCGTGAGAGGTAAAAGCTTGTGAATACATTAAAGTAGATCTAGTAACTTTTCTGGCTATCAGATAAGACATTCCCTATGGAAATTGGACTGTAGGTTCTTGAGCCACTGGGTTGACGATCAGGGACTTTGAACGGTTTTTCCTTACTTGGACCAGTGGTCACGCAGATAAAGGCATCTGTCTCGTCTTATCCTGTTTGATGCTGGAAGATCAGAGTTTGAATCCCATCAGGGTGTGTTGGGGTGATTTTACTTTAATGGTTTCTCACCTTGCCTTCACGCTAATGTAGATATATTTCCACTAAGTGTTACCTACTTTCTCTTATTAGCTGATGGGATGGATAGTACCAACATTTGTGAATATAGAGAGGCATGTGGTCAGCACAATGAACCCTCTGATGGTTAATCTCAGTTTTCTAGACTGGAGCCGCTTTTTCTTTATTCAAGTAGTTCCTTAATTGTCCTCACAAGGCTGAGTTGACCCCGTTCCAGACCTAGAGCTTCACATAAAAATCAGGAATCACCGGGGATAGAACCCAGGACCTCTGCATCTGTAGTCAAGCGTTCTGACCACTAAACCACAGAGGTTGGTCATAAAATTTAAATGATCACTAAAATAAATGTGTGATGTTTTTAAATTTTCTTATGGGTTACCATGTAATAATAATATCTTTTTTTAAAACACCGCATCTTACTACCCGTCCGGGTTATACACATATGAACTAATTACTTAGATGTTTTAAGGGATTGGGAAGGTTATATTTAGATGAAATGTACCCGCATTTGTGGGGTGGCGTGAAAAACCATTTTGGGAAAATATCACCCTTAGTACACCCGAATGAGATTCAAACATCAATTTCCCCATCAATGGCAGTCTAGTCTAGTGCGAGAGTAGTAAGTTAAACAACGCGGCCACAGAAGAGGTTAGTAGTAGCTTTAAATAATAGCCAATTTGTACCGTGGCTACAAACATCTTCACCACATAACCTCCACCACCTATAAAAGTGCAGTTACACTTACCCCGTTTAACCGGGAAACCAGCGCCGCTCATGGGTTCTCCGAGAACATCATCCCTCCGATAACACTAACAAGAAAAACAAGACTGTTTCCTTGGAAAGCTACGTAGTTCGGCTGATTTCCCCGAGTAGCGGACGCTGCGCAGGCGCTAAAACTTGGAGAAAGAAGTGCTCTGAGTGATCACGTGGTGTTCCCTACCCCCGGTATTATCTCCCTCTTGGCGTTGTGCGCAGGCGTCAATGAGGGTAACTCGCACTAACTTGCTGATAGTGACATCATTGAACTTGTGTATCCTCCCTCCCATATTTTCTCCACAGTGCAAATATGAATATAAGCGTGTACCCGACAAGGAGCGGGCACTCTTTGGTGCTTTTAGGATGTAGGATCTTTCTACGTGTAAATCTACGTTATATTGGAAAAGCATTATATAATTTGTAAACTGGGGAGCTGTTAAATTGTTACTTAATTATGTAGGGACCTAATATGAATTTGCTTCGGCATAAAACAAATTTTATGTATAATTTTACTAGTTTAGTTTTGTTGGGTAACTAGATCTGTTATGAATCGAGGCTTTTTTTTTGGACTATCTGCTTAAATTTAGATTCTATGATAGTATAAACAAGTCAAATTTTGTTGTTAAATTTTGTAGGGCATATTGTGCAATATTATAGTTGGGTTCCTTTCTTACTGTGCTAGGGGTTCTAAATATAGTATAGTTATCTTACTTTCAAATGTTACCCAAGAATAATTTCGATTAATATTTGCCAACCGTTACTATACACTCAGTATGTTTGTAAGAGGTATATTAAGCCTTTCTGTGTAGGTTGCCCCGCCTCTCGGGTCGTAGGACAATAATCATATCTTTATTTATTTTTAATATAACCAAGTCTATGTATGGTCAGGAGCATAATCCTACTAGGTGATATGGATAAGATATGAGATGTGATACAAATAGACTTTCTAATATACGCGTTTGCCAACTTTAATTTCTTTTAAATTATTGTTCGCTATATTTTAACTTTTGGTGCGTATATAGATTATTCCAGTTAAATCATTATGAATATTATTTATATCTTACTATGCGTGCAATACTCTGAAAATTTATATTAATATCGTGTACTTAATTTTTTTTAATGTATAAAGTTGTTTTTGAGCATTGCCCGCAATCTGAAAACGTAATATTGTTAACATTTGGATTATATAAATAAAACGGCCTTTAGGCAAGTGTTATCTTTTATACTGTTGTTATGCTTTTTCATAAAGCATACTCTTAAACTTCATTTAACGTGTATAATTAAATATTTCCTTTTATTGATAGTTAAACATCTAGGTTCAGGTGCTAGGTTTTTGGCATATTTAAGTGTGGATCAAATTAAGGTACCGGGTGTCTCATTTTATTATTGCGCTTACAACACTTTCTCTTCAGATAAGGGTCTAAGAGGGAGGATAGTATCGGATTATAGTGTATTTGTAAATAATTTTGTTTATAGTATGTATATTGTATATATACCTATATAAATATCAAAGTTAATTAGGCAATACGAGTGATTAATACCCCACTATAACCAATAAGATTTATCGAAACTTAATTAGACAATGTTTGAGTAGTTCAGAGACCACCATAGCCAAGAATATTTATTGAAGATTAATTAGACAATGTGTGATTAGTTAATAGCACACTATAACCAGGAGGTTATAAAGAAGATAAATTAGATAAAGTACAATTGATTCAGAGTTTATTACTATCAGTAGATACGATAAAATGACTTTATGAAAATAAATTCTTACTCTGAAGATATATTTTAAAAATTGCTGAACAAAAGATAAAGCACACTTTTGAGTGAATAACTGTCGTTTTTAATTATATATATATCAAAACATTGTAAAAAAATGTTCAAATAGGTCAATCTAATTTTAAGCCAACTATTATACGTATTTAGAGAATGTTGTTCTATTATAAATACATTTAAATTTCTCAAAAATATTTAATTTTCATTTCAGGGTCTTGATATTGCGTACGAGCTACAAAATGTACCTCTGAATAGGATTACTCCTAAATGTCAGTGGCAGGTATTACATTTTAATTGTTTTATTTATTTTATATAATGTATACGCTATATAAAGTCTATAAGTTATATAATACCTTCCCTGCCAATTTGACAAGCTATCACATGAGTTCAGTGAGTAATGCTAAAATCTGAGATCCGAATTTGTACTATCACAAGTTTTTTTTCACTAAAAAGTATCATTCCTAAACTTTATATATTTGTGTTTATAGTTTTAGCATGAAAATATTACATAAATACAACCTGAAATATGATTACCTTAAAACACCCATTTGAGGATTAAATTTGAAAAAAGATTCAATTTGAAAAAAGATTCCAGGAGAGGACTGCCCCATCCCCTCTTGAACTAGGGGATATTCCATATGCCATATTCAAGACTACCCTGTAATAGTTCCCCCCTTTCCAAAAAGTGCTCCCTGTATCAGCCCCTGTACTGAAAGTAAGGGGGGTTGTTTACAATACATGTTTGCCACGTAGCCACGTTATACAGTGTGTGTTTTTTTTCACTGTACGCTTCTGAAAAAAGTTCTAGGTGCACTTTTGATATAAGGTGTATCCTTCTTGTGCGCTTTCGATGTTCCCCGGGGTAAGATTGAAGGTAATGAATGATTATCTTCATTTGTTTACCAGATCCAAGTATTCTTTTCTCAACTCGCGGTTTGTCCCATTCAAGTGTCAGCCGCTGGTTTCTGCACACTCAACAATGGTATTCTTGTGTCTGTAAGTACATAGGTTACAATAGCAAATAGCACTGTGCATCGAATATATTTTCTCACTCCTTTGCATAAAAATGGAAATATTTTCTCAAAACTAGTAAGATACGTGAGACAAAATTATATACATTGTTGCAGAAACACTCCCCCAAATAGTTTAAACTAAGTAATTTAGACTGTTACAAAAACAGTGAGAAAAGAGGAACATGTCTGCCGACCAAAGAGCAACTCAATCAATCACAATTTTCAAAAAAAACAAAAAATATTTACATAAATGTTCATTGCTCAAAAACCATTGGTTTTAAATAAATGTGCAACAAAAAGATTTTTATTTTTAATATACTGTAGCTAAAACTTTAAAATTATAAGTTATTTCGTATCTGAAATAGTTGTGGAGATATTAACAAAATTGGAAATTTCACCCAATGTAAAGAACCCTTAAAATAATTTTCGAGGGAAAATGAGAGCTTTCATTTTATTTGTAACTATCATTTGCCCGCGGCTTCACTCGCGTTAAACAATACATCAACACAGTCGACCACCTCAAATACTAGAAAAGAACAAAACTTTGTCTAAAACAGTGTTTTATGAGCGTATGACTGAATTTTCACAAAGAAACATTGACTCGCCCCCTTCCCCTTCACAAACCAGGTCATAGCACGTGCCATCTTATGTACCCGCAATACCAGCCGCAACGAATGTTCACTGCTTACACTGGTTTTTTCATCATTACTTCACTCGCTAATGATTCAGTGCGATTATATATAGAGCTCATTATGGTTCCCTGAAAAATAAGGAGTACAACAGAAGAAGTCTCATCTCAATCTGATGAATAACTACTTTTTGAGTTTACTGGCTACAAACAAACAGACAGGCAGACAAACATTCTAAAAAATTGATTATTTGGTATTCTTATCGTTTTTACTAGGTACCCACAAAAAAGGAAAACACCCCAAAAATTCAAATGCTTAGACAATTATGAGGGTTTTATTATAATATGTATAGATTTACTATAAAAGAAACAAAAATGAAATAAATTGAAAAAAGAATGCTATAGTAAGCGCCCTATCACAACGAACAAAATTGTGATATTGATTTATAACTGAGAAAAAAAACTAAATAAAACTAATTTACACACAAAACCATAAACTAACTGAAAAATGCCAAAACTAAAGACGCAAATGTAAGCGTGCTAACAGTGTTCCCCCTACGTAGGGGCATTGTTGCAATGAACACACAAAAAAGTGTAAATTTACTATCAAAGAAATGAAACTAATTAAAAATATGTTACATGCAATACCATAAAATAAATTGAAAACTCCAAAATTTAAGATGCTAATGCAAGCACGCTAACAATGGCTCTCTTACGTGGAACCATTGTTGCCTATAACAACAAAATAAATAGTTTTAATTCACTATAGAAGGAACAAATAAACACAATTTATATGAAAACACGTAAAATAATTTTAAAAAAACCCTAAATTTAAGATGCATATGCTCGCACGCTAACAATGCTTCTATTTAAGTGGAGCCTTTGTTGCAATGAACACTAAAATAAATTGTTTTAGTTAATTATCAAAAGAACAAATCTAGATAAACACAATGCACGTGAAAAACTATAAAATAGCTGAAAATAGCTAAATTTAAAATGTAAATGTAACCACGTAAATACATTGTTTCGATGAACAACAAAAGAAATAGTTTGGATTTACTATCAAAGAAACCAAACTAGTTAAATCTAATTTACAGGTAAAACCATGAAATAACTGAAATAAGACCTACATTTAATAAGAGAATTCAAGCTCACTGAAAATGATTATCTTACGTGGAGGCATTGTTGCAATAGACCTCAAAATAAATAATTTAAAATAATCTATTATCAAAGAAACAAAATTGATAAACATTGTTTACACGCAAAAAAAATTTAACCAAACCCATTATTAAGTTTAAGAGGCAAATGCATGTAGGCCTACACTAAAAGTGGCTCGCTCACGTGGAGGCACTGTTGCAATGAACAATAAATGACATATAAATTATTTACCAAAAGACTTTAGTCGCTACATTTAATTACAAATCGTTGTATTTTTTAATTATTAGCTGTGCACTGTACATTATCCATTGTTTACCATTAGTTAAGCGCTAAGCACGAATACAAACCTATCTTTATCCATGGAGATCAAATATCAAATGACAGGCGACAGGCTACTTATGAGTATTTTTATTTGGGAAAGAAACACTAATTATCTTCAAATGTGAATGCATAAAATGACTGAAAACATACCTCCAAAACAATCGTTGCCAAGGAAATGTATCATTGGTTTGTTTATATTTACAAATCCCTCGTTGCCAAGGAGACTTACAAAGAAGATGTATACAATAAAAGTTAATATGTTTGGATTGTTACAAATTTAAGACACAATAATGTAATCACACTAACAGTTGGGTTTTTTCTTCACTTCGCTCGCTGATGAGATATCTTGATGGTATATAGCTTACTCTGTATTCTTAAATATAAGGAGTACCGCAGAAGAGGTCCTGTCTCTATCCGATAAGTACTTTTTAAGTTTACCGAAAACAAACTAATAAATCGAACGTACAGACAAATTTAGAGTTTTATTATATGTGTAGTTGTTAAACAGTGCCTAAATATAAGATCTAATCATTCATAAATGTCCACGTTTCATGACCTCCTGATACAGAAAAAATGGTTTTAGTGATGCCGTTCTTTGTCTGTCTCAGCTAAGAGGAGAAACCATTTTACCGATCGTGATAAAATTTGTTTTCTAATGTTTTCATGAGGTTGCTCCAAGCAGTTCTTGGAACTATCTATCCAAACCTAAAAATTAAGACTAGTTTAATGAAAGGCAAAAGGAGAAAAAAATCAGCTCTCCCAAACTACATCCAAACGATTTTGATTAAATTTTGTATTAAGGTATTGTTTAGAATTTCACACAAAATGCTGATCCTCGTTTTCCTGTGGAAATAAATTTAAGGAAATTATATACAAATCAGAACCTCCCAATTTTCATCATACCTCCGCAATTATTTGAGATACGAAATATATTATCATTGTAAAGTAGTAGTACAAGGTAACTGTAATAATTAATTATATTTTATACGTCCTTTTTGATTAATTTATAAATGTAATAAGACCTGATCCAACGTGATAATATAGGATATTCACTATTATCTAACAGTATCTTTAGAAGTAAATGTCAACGTGGCACAACATCCTTCTGTCTATCTCTATTGGCCACCGAGGCAAAATCTTCTCCAAAAGCAAGCAAAGGTGGGACACAAAGGACAGTTGCATCACGTTAACTAAGGGATGTTTCAGAAGCTAAAACCTTGTAGATATACCTTTTGGCATGAGTAGGATTTTCATAAAAATCATCTAATCTTAATCGGGGCGTTACACTTTCCACGCCGCTCACAATCTAGGATCAATCATGATCCAAACATTTTAGTTGGCACAACTCACGCTAAAGGGAATTAACAGCACGTGTGATATATGATTGCAGTTCCCGGTTGTTCATACTCGTAACAACAGCGAATTAAACTAATCAATCACATTTATGTCTTATTATTAAAATCAATAATGGTAGAACCCCAAGTAAAAAAGATAAAATACAGCAGTGCAATAATGTCACCCGAAAGTTGTGTAATAATATTTCATTACTACCCGCTCGTAGGTAAACTGCTCCTTATACAATAACTGTGGTTTTCCATTAATGTCGGTTGATTCGTCAACTTGAATTGCAAATGTAGGGTTTGTAATACTTTGAAAAACACACTTCTTAGTTTTAGCTGACATACAAACTATTATTATGCTAATTGAAATATCAGGAAAAGGAATTTTCATTCATTTATTTTTTGCTCAGCATCATCGTCACTATCAGCCACTATTAGCTGGCAGACAAAATAATATTTTTTTCTCAACTGTTGTGTATGGTTTTGTCTGTTGAGCAATTAATTCAGACATTTGGTAAGATAAAATCTGCATCTTATCTGAGACTGACATTCGTTTTTCAATCTATGATGTCTCTGATGCTTGAAACTGTGTCTAGGGGTTTCCCCTGTTGCCGTTACCTCCTCACTTGCCAACAGATACATTGATAAGATGAGGAAGCTTTGGCTGATTTGATATGCGAGTTACAGGTTGTTTTCACAGACCCTTATCCTCGTTGCATGAGCTTAAATATTAATGACTTGGTACCAATGAATTATTTGTACAAGTACACGGTTTGCATTATTTGTAGCCCGGCTCAGGATGTCCACTTTGACAGAAGCGTCAAGCTAGGTCACCTGCGGAAGGGCTGTATTATTTTGCGAGCTACAGGCAGCATACGCTAGCCCTTCTCCTCATGATGTGAGGGTGAATTTGTGAATTGCTGAACATTGTATCTAGTGACTGATGGAGTTGATTTATTGTGAATTTGTGAATGATTACCTGAAAAAGAATTACATGTTTGATTAGTCAAATATACACTTGATGAAGGATGAAATGTGAAAGTGAAGTTGTGAGTGGATCTGTTGCTACTCCAATCTCGGACGTTTGTAGGACCTTCCTTCATGTGGGTCATAGTTTCCCAGCGATCTGATTAAGGGGTTTACATGTGCTGCACTTTGAATGTAGAATTTGTCTCTTCTCTCCTTGAAAATTTCTATCAGTGTCTTGCTGTTTGTCAAGTTGTGAAGGTTATCTATCCTTGTTCTTCTATCTACCCCGGTTATCACCCTTAGGATCATATTTTGTGTTGTCTGTAGTTTGGTAACGTGGGTCTTCGCTGCGTATCCCCACCCTACGCAGCCGTAGAGCAAAATTGGCTGTATAACACTCTTGTATATTGTGAGTTTAGTTTGTTGGCCTAGTTGTTGTCCTTTTAGTATTGGGTATAGTTTTATAAATACTTCCTTCGCTTTTTTGTTGGTTTGTCCTATGTGGTTTGCCCAAGTGAGTCTTCTGTCAATGTTGATACCAAGGTATTTAGTTTGGTTTTTAAAAGGTATTTCTTCCTGATAGAGAGTGAAATTTTCCGGTGGTAGTAGTCTGTTTCTTGTCACAATCATTGCCGTAGATTTTTCAGTATTCACTTTGACCCTCCATTTGGAAAGCCATGCTTCTAACGTCTTCAAGTACTGTTGTGTTGCTAGTGATGCATATTAGATGTTTCTTTCTTTTGTGTATATTAAAGTGTCGTCTGCGAATAGTCTTATGGTCATTCTTGGACTGGTTGGTACGTCTGCAACGTATATGTTGTAGAAAAAGGGAGCCAGAACTGACCCTTGCGGTACACCCACCTTTATATTCCCTCTCTCTGACAGTGTGCCCTCTATGGAAACGTGGAATTTCCTATTTTTCAGGTAGTTGCTGATTAATTGTATGAGTCATTTTGGGAAGTTGTAGTTTATCATCTTGTGAATTAGTCCATAATGCCACACTTTATCAAATGCTATCTCCACATCTAAGGATATGGCTACCATGTACTCTCGTTGGTTGAACCCTTCCGTTGCGTCTTCAATGAAGTTGAGTAGCGGATGAATCGTTGAATGTTGTGCCTTGAAGCCAAATTGTGCTTCGGGGATTATATTGTGGTTTTCTGTATGCTGTCTTAGTCTCTTTTGTATGAGTGCTTCAAAAAGTTTTCCAATCGAGCTAAGTAGACTTATTGGTCTTCTGTTTTGAGGGAAAATTCCATTTTTTCCTGGTTTTGTTATGGTGATTATTTTGGCGTTTTTCTAAGTATTTGGGAAGTATGCAAGTTTGAGTGCTGTATTCAGTATTTGGGTCAGGTGAGCTATTGCACTTTGAGGTAGGTTTTTTAACATTTCGTTCCTTATTTCGTCAAGTCCCGGTGCCTTGTTTGGTCTAAGTGTTTTAATAGAGGTTTGAATTTCGCGATCGGTGATTGGTTCTTGTGTCTCTGCTACTGGTCTGTCTATGTATTCGTTTACTGTTCTGATGACTCCTCTATTGAAAATTTCCTCTTGGGTTGGATTTGGCTTGAATTGGTCTTCCAAGGTTTCTGCTATGGCTTCGGCTTTGTCTTTGCTGGTGTAGGCCATCCCCTGTCGGCCGTGGATAGCTGGCGTGCCCGTTTTTTTTGACGTCCCTTTGAGTATTTTTGTTATCTTCCATGTTTGTTGAAGGTTTGTGGCTGTTTCTGTGACAAATGTGGTCCAATTTGTTCTTCGAATTTGGTTTACCATTCTTCTTACTATGGCTTTAAGTCTGTTATAGTTGGTTCTCGCTTGCGGTGTTCTCATTCTTTGCCAGTCTCTACGGGCTTCCCTTTTAAGGGCTAGTCTGTAGTTTAATTCTGGGTGGTCAATTCTCAGGTCTTGTCTTTTTTGCGAGGTCGTGGTATGAGTTTTGTAGGTTTCTTGCAAAGTAGTCGTAAATATTTCTATCGCCGCGTCAACATCTTCTTCAGTTTCTATTTGTAAGTATATCGGGAGCACTTCTTGTAGTTCAGATTTGTACCTTGTCCAATCGGTTGTCCTTGTAGTCGGTTTGTGCCAGTTTGTGTGGTGTTCGATGTTGATGTCCCACTCGCAAAGTAGTGGGTTGTGATCCGAGTCCAGCTCTTGTAGTACTGATAATGTCTCTGATGATATTTTTTGATTGGTTGGTATTATGTCGAGGATATCTGGTCTTTGAAGATGGTTACCGGGATAAAATGTTGGTTAATCTGGTGCTAGCACATTATACTCCGTCTCGTTGGAGTGTTCCTCTAGAGTCCGTCCGTTCCTGTTTGCCTTTCGGCAGTTCCACAAAATATTTTTACTATTTAAATCCCCCCCTAGTAGGTAGTTGCCAGTTATCGTGACTTGGTCGAGGTCTTGTTTAAGTAGAGTCTTGTTCGGAGGGTTGTATACTGCCACAAAAGTAATAGGTCCTTTTTTTGTATCTACGCCTACCGCCGTGGCCTCAAGGTTCTCTGTGTCCTGTATATCCACTCTGTAGTGTGGAAGGTAGTTCTTGATTAGGACAGCTGTCCCTCCCCCCCTGATATGTTTTCTGTCTGTTCTATAGATGGTATATCCTAGGATGTGTAGTCTTTTGGTTTCCTATAGATGAGTTTCACAGATTAGTGCTACGTCAATCCCGTATGTTTTTAGTAGGTCCTCAAATTCTTGTGCTTGCTGTAGTATGCCGTTGGCATTCCATACTAAAATCCTTAGCTGGTCTTTTTCAATTGTCATCACCGCTAAAGTAATAATCAGTTGCCGCTTCTATAATTATCATGAGTTTTGTAATCTTGTCATCTGCCTGCTTTATTTTTGTAAGGTATGATCTTAGATGTTTCAGTAATCCACATATGTCCAGTTCTTTGAATATGTTTAGTATTTCCTTAAAATCTATTGAGGAAGTTTTTCCCTGATTTTTCTGCTGATGTACGTCTTCTCTTCCACTCATTAAGGTGTCTCTGTAGGTGCAGTGCGTTTCGTTTGTTTTTTCTGGGGTTTTTTTTGCGGTAATGTCGGGAAGTCCTTTCAGATGAAGGTCGCCGTCTGTGTGTTGGTATACGATTTTCCTATCTTTTGTTGCCTCTGTTCAATCTTCTTTTCTATGTGTTTTTGATATGTCGGGCATTTTGTGTGGTTCGCTGTGTGCTTGCCGCCGCAATTAACGCAGCTTGCTGGAGTGGTTTTGTTATTTCTAGGGCAATCTGAGGTCAAATGGGGTATTAAACATTTAACGCATCTTGGTTTATCTGAGCAATTATTTTTGGAGTGTCCGAACTTCTGGCAGTTGTGGCATTGTAATATGAAGTTTTGGAGCTGTACATAATGTTCTATTTTAACACGGGTATTGTTCAGATAAGTTTCTTGGAAAATTTGGAAGTTTTTGTCAGTTCTTGTGAGTGTGCACACGAATATCAGTAGTAGTTTGACTGTGTCTTGTGTACTATTTTCACTTTGTGTTCGTGAGGTGAACTGCCGTACGTCCATTGCGGTGTATCCTAGTATCACTAGCTCTTCCTTAATGTCCTCAATTGGCATATTGGGTGGGAGACCCTTTATTACGATTTTAAGGGGTTTGTCTTTTTGCATTGTGTACGTGTGGTACTCTTGTCCTGTATTTTTGAGAAGTGTTTGTAATGTTTTAAAGTCTTCTGTTGTGGTTGTGTGAATTTTTAACCCATCTTGTACCTAGAACACTTTGAATGTTCCAAGCATGTTAGTTTTCATCGTCTTTACTATGTTTGAATAGTTGTTTGTACCTGAGATGACTATTGGTAGAATTTTAGGTTTTGGTTTTTGAACTTCTGTGGTTAGTGTGTTTGGTATGTCTGAAGATTCCATATTTTGCTCATTGTCTGAGAGTGTCTCAAAAACATTTGTCACTTTGATGGATTTTGGAGATTTGTCTTCGTTTGGTTTGAAACGCAATTTTCTCTTTAAGACAGTCGCTTCAGTAAACTCTGTGCCATTGTCGGTTGTATCGATGTCCACGTCCTCTTCTTCATCTAGGTTTCTTGCCCAGTCCTGTGTTTGTTGTCTTTTTAGCTGTCCGCGTGCGTGGTCAGCTAACTTTTCCATTGTTGTTGTTTTTTTTGGTTGGCCCTTAAATGGGCCGACAGCACTTTGAGTATTTTTTTGTCAATTTGTAGTTTTTGTTTGTCCTTTTTTATCGAGTAGTTGATTGTCAAGTTAAAGTCAAGTTTGTTGAATATTCACCTTTTCAAACGTTTAATTTGAGCAGATTTAGCCCATAAACGTCAATCTCCTCGCTTTCCTTGATGCCGATTTCTATCTCGATATAAACCTCCTCGATCAGCTCATGGATGGAACGCCGCCCCTGTTGTCTGTAGACCAGCCCTCTGAGCGCACTTCACTTCACGTCACTGATCATAAACTGCGATCCCGATTGCGATCTCAAAAGCAAAAAGCCGATCATAAACCTAAAGCTAAAAGGTTATCAAAGGTTAAAGCGAAACTGTGTCTAAATTCTTGATTGTCCTTAAATCTTCCCGCCGCACATGCTACACATCCTCTCACGCCGCACCAATTAGGGATCACTGGCTCTAACAGATGGCAGCATTAACTCAAGTTGAGATAAAATGGGACATTCCCTCTTTTAACCCGAACTGTCAGAAATAATTTTGGTTATGTCAACCATTGAAACGTCTACAACGCTATTAGTTTTTAAATAACAGTTGAAGGATACACATTTTCAAGGACAACTACTTTATATCTCAAACCACATAAAGGCCCCAGAATATATATACATATATTTTAATTAATTTAAGTGTGACAGAAACCTCTTTTAACCATAATCTAAAGTGCGTTAGAAAGGTTTCAAGATTGTATAACAAATGGCAGCACTTACTTAAGTTGATTTAAAATTGAACTTTCCCCCTTTTCCCGTGTACTTTTGAAATTGTTTCCCACTCTCCTTCCAGGTGAATTTCCTCTAAACTTCTCGTTTCCTTATCCATATCCCATTAGCATAATTAGTGTACGCTCGTAATCCGGAGGGATACTAAGACTGGGTGGAGAGAAAAAAACTCGTTAATTTGATTTATTTATTATGTTTCAGATTCTTTTAGCACTGGCGACTTACTTCATCGTGATTGTACAATTCTCTGCCGATAAAATGGCCTACAAATCCGATGATTCCAACACAACGTTTGCCATTGATTAGAGCAAGGGTCGGCAACTTTTTTGATATCGTGGTCCATTTAAGAGTAAAAAAAAATATTAGTAGGTCAGTTTGGAAAAATAAAATGGTATGCCGCGCCGCATAGATTTTCTTTTTCTTTTTATCTTAAAATAAATATACATTTACTAAAAACCCGTAAGATTTCTGAATGGCATAATGTACAATGTGGCATCAACCCTACACATTATAACACGAATAAAATAATATACACTGATATAGAAACAACGAGAAAAGAGGCGCATCTTTGTCACCCAAAAATCATTTCAAACTATTCCATATTTCAAAGACCTTGGTATAATGAAATTTGAACCATTTGCTGAAAGCTTGGAAACTGGGATCTGCTTTTCATGTTTCAATTAATGAAAATTGTATTACTAAAGATGAATGGAGGTAAGTAAAAATAAATCCAAGGAATCAATAACTAATGAAAGAATGTGAAAATGTAACATTAATTATTGTGAACACTAGTTTTTTGACTATTTGTTATTGCTTGTGTAAAGGTAAAATCAAATTAGTAGGAAGTAATAAAACTTGAGAACAAGACGGAAATTTGACCTCTAATTTTAATAATATAAACAATAAAGATTTATGTATTTTCAGATAATAAAGCAATCGGAGTGTCGGGAAACTAATTTATAAATTCGCAGTAAATTGGTTTATGGTCTGAAAAACAACTTTTGCACACTACAAATCTGGTGATTGACATATTACTGAAAATGACATATATCTGCCTATCGTTGTTTGTCATAGACTCGTCAGACTTCAGAATGGGTTTCAAACTATATTTGCCCATTAATTCCAACAAAAAATAATCTTTATGTCCAATAATATTATATTTAAAATCTTCTAATAGTATAACATCAGATTTGTCAGAAGGGATTAATTTTTGAAAAGCAGTGACAAACTCAATGGTAGGTGTACTAGGTGATTTGTACCCTGTGATGATAGTGACATTCCCAATTTTGAAGCCTATCATATCCATTCCGAAAATCTGTTTTTTTTATTGAAATGTGCTTACATTTTTAAATTTTCATGTATTTCTTTGCCAAACATAATAATCCTCTTGGGCGTCGGACACTACCACTATCAGATCTGAAAAATATATTAAAATTTGGAACTTGGAGAAAGTCTTGCATGAATACCAGTCATCTGCGAGGATGTTTGCCATATTTTTGTACAGAGATTAGGACATTATGGTACACAAGAACTATGCCGTCTTTCTGCTATAGGTTCCAAAATGAAAGATTACAAGTTTTATTACGGAGACGGGTCAGCTCATTTTTAACAGCATCGTCAGCTTTGGGAGGAGGAGGGGTCTTGAATTTTCCTAGGATGTATAGTCCAGCTAGACTTGTAACTCTACTTAGGGCAACGTACAGTAAAGCCCTAGTGACACGTTGGCATTTATTAAAATCCAAACAAACGAAACTGTACGTCTGCCCTTGGCTCTTGTGTATAGTTAAAGCCTCATCTGGTACTACTGGAAACTGCTGCCGTAACATTCGGTATTCACCCGACTTATTGACATTTATGGTGTGAGCTTTCCATTATATCGGGACTAATTCTGAGTTTAAATTGTTGGTTTTCATAAAATTGGTGGCTAATAATCTTGCTCTTTTTCCTACGGAATTGTTGGGTTCAAAATCAAGCCATATTCTATCGGTCTCATTTGAATTTGGTTTAATTGTCAAGTGTTTCAATACTCCACAAGAACCATTCACCAGTCCGTCATGTACGTCAATATTAATAGAAACCATATATTTTATATTTATTTTAAATCTGATAGTATTAGAAAGATTACAGACTTCTGAATATTTTTTATGTTGTAATGAATGCAAGACTCTTTCCTTAAGAGCAACACTAACTTTTCCCAGTACAGAATCTTTTGCGTTCGATATGTATTCAGAACATGGGTTGTTTGTTATTTTTTCATCTTTATACTGGTCTACAAAGATGTTTTCGGAATACAACCTGTGTAAACAATATTCCGTCCTAATTCATGTATTCATGTAGATTGCGGAGTGTTACGATTAACTTTATTATGCTGCATCCCCTGATGATAAGAACTACGCTAATACACATGCTCAACTAAATTATTATTGGTTCTCCAGGACTCCACTACTGAACTTAGCTGAAATCTAGCGGCAGGTTTTCACTTGGTAGTATTCACGCTAAAATTAAAATTAAAATGTCTTCCTTTTGCCTTTCTTCCACCACATTTCAAAATATCAGAGTACATCATTTTTCCATATGACAACTTTTTAATTTACCTTAGAACTATTAGAAAATTTAGAAAATAAGCCTAATAAGATAATAAAATAAATGAAGGGTTAATTTTTCCCAAAATAAACTAAGTTAAGGGAGAAATAACTAAAACACTTAAATTATCAAAGTAAAACTACACGTTTTCACTGTCTTGGAACAAAATGAAATACGTTATAAAGCGATAGCTTTCGACCTTTATCAAATATCAATTTATACAAATTAGTTAGAATAGTCTTCTTCAAACATCTAGTCAAATCAAAACTCTATCTGCCTTAGAAAAATCGTAAGAAAGAATTTGGTGAAAGGAAATAATAATAATTGCTATAAAAACATAATGAGCAAAAAAATCAAATTTAAACAAAGCGCATACATCAAATAGTAGATACGTACAGAAAAATTACTAGTTTGAGGTAATCAACATTACATTAATAGACAAATTGTATTTTAAAAAATATATTTTCACTTAGAACCAAAGAGCATTCATGAAGTAATAGACGTATTTATAGAAATATATATTCGTTTACAACTAATAAGGTCTATTGGGATTAATAAAATGTACTTTCAGATTAAAGTTATTTTATCTTTAATGTCTTATATCCTTTTCATTTTCAAGGAATATAAGATCCACCACTTTGTTTGTAATGTTAAATAGGGATTAAATACGAGATTTAATCAAAACCGTTAAAGTCTATTTCAAGAAATTGTATATATATATTTATTTATTTTGACCCCGAAGTTAACTATTAACCAAAGAGATATTTATTAAAATTTCGTAGGATTGGTGAAACAAAAAAAAAGTATTGTTGCCGAAACAATCCACCAAAGAGCATATACTCTGTCATAAAAACATTGAGAAAATTGTAATATCCCCACCAAAGACCATAGACTTTTTAATTATATTTTATTTAACACCACGTCATACTATCCGTTCGGTTTGTACGCTTAAGGGCGACCTGGTGGTATAGAGGTAAGGTGTCAATACATCTGTGCTGGGGGTTCGGGGTTCAATCCTCTGTCCCGGCACAGATTTATATGATTGCCAAACTCTTCCTTCACATCTGACAACACGTGTATTAATCACAACTTGTGAATGTGAGGAATGCCAGGCCTCCGCCGTGGTTCGGATTCTACGTTAAACTATAGGTCCTCCATTTAATTTCACAATCACCCTATCATAACACATTAGCTTAAGTGCGTATAACCCAAACGGGTAGTAAGACGCGGTGCTAATAATAATAATGTACGCTTAAGAACTAATTACGCTAATATATTAGGAATTGAGAAGGTTGAACTTTCAGGAAGTGAGCCCACATTTGAGTGGAGAGTGGAAAATCATTTAGGGAAAACCACCCCAATTCACCCGACCTATATTCGAACCTTGATCTTCCCATCCTCGAGAGTCAAGCTCAATACGATACTAACGCGTTAGCCAACTACGTCACCGAGGTGGGTAGCATTATAGACATTAATTTTATGTGTCCGTGTGCCCTATAATATATATTATACTTTTAATTAGCTTTATAAACACACACATATGTTTGCTTTACACACACAAACATATATATATATATACAAAAATATTTTAATTTGGGATATATTTTTTATAAAACCAATAACTTATAGATAATAAGCTATTGGTATTATAAAAATACATCCCAGATTAAAATATTTTTTGTTTCTGATAGTGCTACAACTTTCCTTGCCTGATCTTTAAAATAGTTTTGGCTCTATGTTGAGTTATAGACTAGCAAATAAACAGATAGATGACATTTAGAAAACACCTTTTATGTTTCAGTGGGTAGCTTTAAAATTTGTGAAAATTTTGAGTTCAATTGTTTTAACAATTACAATACTTATATCTCCAATGCATCGAGAAAAAGTAAAGAGAACATCGTTAAATTTCACCAAAAAGCATAAATCAAATAGCATACACTTCTACAGAAACATTAAGAATCTAAGAACACCTGTGACTACCAAAGACCATAACAATAAATCTAATTTTCTAACTTGAATAATAAAAACTCGTAAGATTTGTGAAACCAAATAACAAGTCTATACATTTTTATCTAAGCACTTCATCAAAGACATAAATGAAATAATAGACTCTTACTTATTCCATGGCATTAAGAACCAGGAACACTGTTACAGAAAAATTGAGAAAAAACTATTATCTTTATCCACCAAAGAGCAAATAATCAAATTCATTTTCAAAGGCTTGAATTTATATATATATATATTTTTTTTGCTTATAACTCAGAAACAATTACTTTTATAAAAATATATTTCAAATAATTTTTTATATTTAATAGTACTTCAACTTTACGATGATAAGCTATTTAATATCTCAAATTGTAGCAGAAAAATGATGAAAATTGGAAAAGTACCCTCAATGTCATGAGAAAATGAGAATTGTCATTTTGTTAACTAGAAATTAAAAGAGTATGGATATTAAGTCCCCAAAGTTCGTGTTAAAATGTCGACTTCCGATTAAAATTTTCGACATTTTCTTTGGGGTTGCACAACTTATGGTTATCGCATTGCTATTAAATTCCCAATTTCTAAATTTTGGCCATTAAAATACGTAAATATTGACTATTGAGTCTAAAATGATAGAGAGAGATCATTGTTGTACACACATTTTCCCTAAGACGTCGAAGGAAAGAGAACATACAATTTTGAGAGACTTACTTGTTTCTTACTCTATGGTATTAGAGAATTATTGCGTTTAACTACTACCTCTTTTCAAGTAAAGCTAAAAAAAATTGTATTAATATATTTGCCGATATCTCAGAAACTGTTGGTTTCATAAAAATATATTTCAAATAAAAGTTTTTTATTTTTAATAGGACTACAATTTTGGAATGATGAGTTATTTAGTATCTCAAATAGTTGCGGAGATACGGAAATTTCCCTACTGTAAAGTACCATAAATTTATTTTCATAGGAAAATGAAAATAGCTAGTTGATTTATAATCTTAATCAACGCATATATACCAATTTTATTCAAAATCGTTAGAGCCGATTTTGAGAAAATCGATTTTTCTATTTTCGACCTTTATTAAACTACTTTTAATTCTAAGTTTAAACAGACACACAGACAGACGGCATTGCAAAGACCACTTTTTAGGGCACGAGGGGTCATGAAACGTCGACATCCATCAACATTTCGGGTTGGATTATTTTTGCGGTCGCAATACTTTACCTATAGTGTTCGAAAAGTTAATAAATATATATATATATATATATATTTGCATATAGATTTAAAGTTATTGGTTTTATAAAAATATGTTTTTATAAAATATTTGTATTATAAATAGATCTATATATTTGCAATGATTAGTAATTTCATATCTCAAATAGTTTTGGAGATATGATTTTTTTAAATGAGAATTTACGCATCAGGCCGGAGCCCTTAAATTCATTTTGCCAAAATATTGAGAGTTGCCGTTTGTAATATTTAGAAATGTTTAGAAATGAAATTTAATAAAAATCGTTAAAGCCAATTTTGATAAAATCGACTTTTTTTTCTTTTTATCCCTTCAGTAAACTAACCTTCATTTTAGGTTTAGATATCCAAATCCAAAAATCCCTCGGGGAAATCCTATGAACACCCTGGATACCAAGTTTTAGCCCGATCAGTAAAATAGTTTAGGCTCTAGTCCAAGGTACAGGCAGACAGACGGAAATTCAAAAATCCCTTTTTCGGATATGGGGGGTCATGAAACGTCAAGAATCAACAAAATTTAGAGTTTGATTTTTTTTTTTTACGATTACAATAATTTCTCTACCTGTAAGATAGCAAGAAAGTAAAAACAAGAAAATAATGTAAACTTTATATCTGTCATAGTGTAATTAGCTATTATTCTAATTTTATGATGACAGTAATTGTTTGTTTGCCAAATCTTTTGTGGGCCAGAAAAAATTATTTGTAGGGCTTGTTCCAGGCCGCGGGTTGTATGTTTCCGATCTATGAATTATAGCGTGGATTAGAAGTAGAACCATGTTGGTCTTGTGAAACCATCTAATTCTAAACCAATGGTTCCCAAATTTTTCCAGATCTTGACCTCCCCGAAACCATTAATAATAAAAGTCTAAATGTACTATTGTGGTGTTATCACTAGTGTTTTTTATTTGTGTGACCTTTGTGTTTTTTTTTGTGTGTGTGAAATTGTTTAATCTTGTTTATTATTAAGTTGAGGCCTACTTGAGGGTCAACTACATGTGTTTGTTACTTCCATTGAGCTTGAAACATTCAAACATTTACCAAGCGTGTGTTTTAATAACATACGAGTATCTATTTGAAGGGATTAACAAAATTTCCAAGCTTTTGGGGAGTTTTTATATAAATTACTGCTTTCAACAATATTTTAATTAACAATAACCTAATTTCGGGGCCATATGATCCAACCTAAGGCGTCACTCCCTCAATGTACCAGACTGTGATTACCATTAGATTTTGGTTCAAATCTCGGCTAACATTAGCGTAACTAGGGCATATGAGTATATTCCGAACGGGTAGTTAAATATAAATAGTAAAAAATATATATCAACATGGTAGGGTATGGGGGAAAAAACGTGTGAAATGGCATGGGGAAAACCAACCTGTATGCACCCACCCGGGATATGAACCTTAACAAGGGAACTTTGAATCTAACGTCTCTAACCACCCGGACACTGGTGCAAGTCCGATCGTAAATAACTTGAGTTTAAACATTCAAGAGAACTAGAGAAGTAGTCAAACTACTTCAATATTGTAACTGATGAAACTACTACAAGACTACTAGTGGAATTACTGCAAGATAGAATCTGATGGAACTACAAGGCAGTAACTACTAGTGGAATTACTGCAAGATAGGAGCTGATGACGCTACTACAAGACAGTAACTACTAGTGGAATTACTGCAATATAGGATCTGGTGACGCTACTACAAGACAGTAACTAGTTGAATTACTGCAAGATATTAGTTGATAAAACTACTACAAGACAGTAACTACTAGTGGAATTACTGCAAGATGGTAACATATGAAACCACCTCAAGACAGTAATAGTGGAATTCCTATAAGATATTAAAAGAAATGCTGCAAAATAGTAACTGATGAAAATATTACAACACAGCTACTGATGGAACTCCTGCAAGAAAGTAATTTTGGAAATTACTTCAAGATATTAACTATATTGTTGTGATAGTTATAAAAATAAATATTAATTGTACTAAATCGGTAGTTTTGCTAAAACACATTATGTTTGATATATTTAGTAATAAGGTTATAAAGGTTCAAGGAAGAAATAAAAAATTAAAGCCAGAGTTAATAAATTTTAATAGGTGCAAAATTTAATGTATTACATGTTAATAAGACTAGGTCTACACTACAATTTATTTTGAATGTTATTCTTTGGTTTCAACTTCTGTAATTCACAATTCAAAAATACTTTAAAAAGGACATTAACAACAAGAATAAACAATGTTCACAATAATATAATGACATAATATTATTATTCTGTATTATTTTAATCAATAAAGCATAACATTTAGCTATAATTATTGTATTTTAGTTTTACATTACATTTTAAGTAACTTAATGGCTTATTGCTAAAATTTCACATGTATTTGCTTACAAATAAATAAATGGTAAAGAAACATAGCACCTATTTTACAAGACTATAGCTAATTTTCACAACTACATTACTTAAACTTGCGTTGTTTTTGTAAAAAGCTGTGTCATTATAAGTAAACTATTTTAAAATGTTGCATCATTCCATTTGAAGATGAAGACATTCTATTCAAGTGTTGATTATAATAAGCGTTGATTTAAAGCACACTGATTTTAAATGTACCTCACATTCATCGATTAAAATTAACATAAATAAATTGATAATAAATTTGGTTGTTAATTTAAATTTAGAATCTACTGAAAATTATTATTAAGATTTGTTAGTCAACAACTGTAGTGAATCATATTATTTTCACTGACTTTCTTGCAGCTTTAATTCTCTAGCCTGTAAGATTTTGCAAATTATATTTGTTTGTTTTAAAATTATATTTGATTTCATATCACTGTATTAATTACTTCTTTCAAATAAGTAAGTATTAAGTTGATTAAGGCAAGAACTGAAGACGCTCTTAAATAGGGGACAGAAAAAAAAATACGTCTTCACTTATTGGATAAAATTGAATTTTATATCTACTTTTAAATTAAAACGTACTTTCGAAAATTGATAAATTAGATAGGGAATTTAATTTTAACTAGAATGTAAATTTACCATTTTTTTCACTTTAGGGCCATAATAAAATTAATAGTTTGCTTGTGAGTCCAGAGTTTGTCCCCTCTTCCCCCTCCCTATGAATTGACAACACATAGAATCCCCATGGCACGCACACAATAAGCTATGTTAGTCAGGTACACACTAGTTTTAGATGTCATTCTTGTATCATTTCTAGTGGCTCAGATTAGCTCCCGGATTTATCTGAAATGTTCAATCAAAACCTAATTTAATTAGTTTTATATGAATACTGAACTTAATTTACAATTTTAATTAAACTATTATTAAAACTATCTGCTTAAATTAAAGTGAAGCTTTGTTATTAGAAATATTTGGGAAAACCATAAAGGCACATACCCTTTATATATATATCCACATTTTAAAAGAAAAATCCTACGTCAGGTTATCCAGTTGAGATAAATTTCAATAGGGGTTCTATTTTCATAATATACGAAGCAAATACAAAAATATTGAGATCTAGTTGTTGCGATCTGCGACAGTGTTTCATAAATACATATATACATACACTGTACAAACTGATGGACAGCTGTAAGGGCAAATTTTATTTTTATTTTAAATTCAAGGGTAACCTAGTGGTCTATGGGTAAGGTGTCAGACTTCTGTGTTGGTGGTCCGGGGTTCAATCCTAGGCCCCGGCACATATTTATCTGATTACCAAACCCTTACTTTACCTCTGACAAGACGTGTATTAATCACATCTTGTGAATGTGGGGAATGCCAGGCCTCCACCGTGGTTCGGATTCCACGCTAAGCTGTAGGTCCTCAATTTAATTTCACAATTATTCTGTCACTACACACTAGTGTACGTGCGTATAAACCGAATGGGTAGTAAGACGTGGTGCTAATAATGATAATTTTAAAACTCAAGTTGAATTTCAATCAATTCCAACTTTAATATATATTGCTTACGCTGACAATAAAGAAAGGTAAAGAAAGTCCTTCTCTGGAGACATTAATAATTAATTAATATAGCGCTAAATATCACGTTAAAATTAAATTAAATAAATCTTCAACTTCTGTAATGTCAGGATAAAACAAAAGAACCTTAAATCAAACTTCTAGAAATAAGAAAATAATTCTAAATTTTATGTCAGTATAAAAAAAACCTACAGCAATGTTCAAGGAATAATAAAATAGTTTTAAATTCTATGGGAGGATTAAACAAAAGAACCCTACATCAAAGTTCAAGATACAATAAAGTACCTCCACTGCCCATCAGGAGATGATGACACGATATGTACCTGAGTTAGCCGCGCACCCCAACCTGGGCGGATGCCCGCACAACTCCCTCGGTGTTGGTGG
Organism: Timema poppense; assembly: GCA_902141375.1. Lineage (NCBI taxonomy): Eukaryota > Metazoa > Arthropoda > Insecta > Phasmatodea > Timematidae > Timema > Timema poppense. Next base: position 78,901 of record CABFOV010001410.1, read on the forward strand.
CGACACAGGTGTAGGTACCGGTGTCCTTGTGTCTGAGACTAACGATCTGCACCCAACTGGTGGCCATGTAGGGTTCCGGACCCCCGCGTACCTGAACGGCCATGTACAGATCATCACCTGCACACAACGCCAAACACACGGTCACGACACCGCAAACACTACATATACAGCACAACAGCGATTTTCAAACTTTTACAACAAGAGGTACACTTAACAAGGCACTAAAATGGTCACAATACTTTTTAAGGATGAATTTTTTATTAAATTTAAAAAAACAATCCATTGCGTTAGACTGCAAACAAACTATACCGACCTAGCGGCTGCCACCATTAGCGACGATAGTGCCAACATTTGCGGCTAGAAGGGGTCGTGTGGTCACCACAACTGATCCTCCAGCCATTATTCTCAGTTTTCAAACTGGAGCTGCTAATTATTTATTTAGTTAGCTCCTTATTTATTTTCCTTAGGTTGATTGTGACCCCATTCCAGACCTACTGCGTCACAGATAAATTTTGGAAACTCTGAGGATCAAACCCGGGACCTTTAGATATGTAGCCAGGTTGAATTATAGACCACAGAGGCGGCAATCAATAAAATAACAATTATTAATATTGTTTTTAAAAGTTCAATCGCTAAAATTCTAATGATCTTGTTTTAAAAAAAAAAAGTGTTGGCTATCGTGGATTTAATGACAAATTATGATACAAATATCATCACATATTTAAACGATCATGAGGTCATGATAATATTAGGGTTTTGGTGGCCGATCGATGTTATTTTACAGTGACGAGGAAGAACAGCGCTTCCTTTTTCTATACACTTGTAAACAATGTTGTTGTTTTTTGTTGGAGGGTGGTGATTACCAACTGGATAGAATTCCTCACCCTTCAGGCCTTGATAATGGAGTGTCATTCTAATTGCTAAAAGTCCAGATTTCGAAAACGAGGGTACCTGGAGACGATTATCTGCTTTTGAAATATGAGAAGTCTATATTGCGGAAACGCCATGTTTGCTATGCCATTTCACCCCTAATTTGACGATAGGGGAGGCCCATGAGTTTATTACAGTCCCCTTTCAGCCTTGTCAGTCTAAATTTAACTAAATAACAAATACGAATATTTCTAAGTTAGGTTAGGTTAGGCTAGGTCAGGGGGAAAGCCCTGGTGTTTAGAGGCTGCTGCCAGCAACCCCTTTCACCCGTATCACCTTCTTGTAGGGATTCCCACGAGTTGTTCTTTTACTTGTTCGCAGTCTGGACACTGGATATTTAGGTGGCCATGACATTTTAAGTATGTTCATAAACTGGATGAATTTTTCCCCGTTCGCAATCAGGATACAACCGATATATATATATATATAGGGACATGAAAAAGCATTCACGGAAAGGATGTACGATTAGTACATTCAGGCGTCCGCGTCTCCTGGGCAACGGTACATTATATATATATATATATATATATTTATAGAGAGAGAGAGAGCATCTAGGCTACATAAATCGTAGCCCAGTAGGGGAAAGATTAACCAGTACTAATGTACCGTTGCCCAGGAGACGCGGACGCCCGAATGCACTAATCGTACATCCTTTCCGTGAATGCTTTTTCATGTCCCTATGAGATGAAATGATGATGATAGTGATTATGAGGGTGTGGAACTTAATTTAAGCCTAGCTAACCAAATCCTGGTGCCCTTTGGGGTGTTCACCTTTCGGGAAAAATACCTAAAATACCAGCCGGGAATACAACTTTGGACCCCTAGTCTCGTAGCAAGGTGCACTCACCTCTATGGTACATGGTGATAAGGATTTTTTTTTAAATTTTGATTATATATAATTATAAGATGGTGATTGGCCTTGTTTGTTTGTGATACATGATTATTTGTTTACAATCTTGGATGAGTAATGAATTGGATGATTTATATTTTATGTGACTGATTGAGCAAGCCACTCGAGCTGGTTTAATCGGGTGTAGGTTGGTAGTCAAGTGCAATCTCGGGAAGGTTGAAGTAGTCAAATGGTTCCTGGGTTATTTGGTGGTAGAGTATAGAATGGGTAGAGTTGATCTTGTCCATTTCTATGTGATCCCCAAAGTTCAGGGAATTGAATTTTTTTAGTAACAAGTCTTAGTAAGGTTGAATTTATCGCATTTACATGGTGGGAGAGTGGAAAGCCATTTAGTAAAAACCACTCTCAGTACATCCAAGTGGGATTTGAACCCCAATTTCCCCATCATCGGCAATCTACTCTATTACAAAAGTGACGTTGCAGGGATGGCAAATGTATGGCACGCGTGCCACACGGTGGCATGCGAACACGATTTGGGTTGCACACCAACATTAAAATAAAAACAAATAATACTTTAGCCAACGTAGTATAGTTTTCTTAAGTATTTCGATAGCCCTGTCTTTCATTCTCATGTCACAGTGAACTTTGTGATGTCAACGGTTAGAAATTGTCTTGGCTCGTGCTTTAAGTGCATCTCATGTGCTGTTGAAATCAAATTATGAAACGAACATAAATATATTGGCTATCAAAATACAAAATGTTTCAAAACAATACGGAAAATATTACGTATGTTTTTTGAGATTAACAAATATATCAATTTATCGCATTTTTTTTCCACTGAATGTATTACTTTCAATGTCTTTACTTTAAATTATTGAAAATAATATTGTCTAGTTATACACTCAATTTCAAAATTTAATAATTTTTCCTTTTTTTTAACATGTAGACATTATTAAAATATTTACAATATGATTTGAGTTATTAATCACATTTCATAATATGTATCAATTTCTAATCTTTAAATATTAATTTGAAAAAAAATGGCACACTAGATTAAATCAAAATTTAACTAGGCCTTAAGTGGCACACTGGTTGGAAAAGGTTTACCATCCATGCCTTAGACCCTGCGACCACCGAAGTGAGTCAAGGATTGTTTTCTCTATGAAAACAGTACTGTGGTTTGAAGCTAACTTACTTGGAAGCATCCTGGAGGTTCCGTCGTCAGCCTTGAACTCCCAATGGATACTAGGGATCGGGTAGCCCTTTACCTCGCAATCCAGGGCGAGCCCTTGACCCAGAGAACTGCCAATATCTTGAGGACCAGAGATGATCCAGGGAACTGCAAACAAACATTGCTTTATCAACTGTTTCATGGAGTATTAACTGCCCGACATCGCTTTTATATATAATATAGTAGCTATAAGTCATTCACGAGCTAAGTTTACCTGGATGACAGCTCTAAATGTTACTAGAAGTAATCCCTAATATATTACTACGCCAACAGCTGACATCTATCACTTTGGATGACTGTAATGAAAACAGATGGTAATATATTAATGTGATAGCTAACCACAGTAATTTAGGCCAATATTATTTATATATTTATTTGAGGTCGGGCACAAAGCTTATTTATAGTTTTATTTCCCTTAAAAAATATATTCACACCACTTTCACAAAAACTTCTAGCTTCATTGCTTCAAAATGGCCACTGCCGAATCTAAGCCATATGATTGAACATAACGGTAAACAAATTTTTTACAATGATGCAGACACGGAGTTGATGAAAATATTTTATTCAGTTAAATATTTCAAAATAAGATAAAATAATCATAAAATCATTTATTGTATGTAAAAATAAATAATAATAATAATTTTCTCTTTTCCAAGTAAATACGATTCCTGTATTAAAAGGTATTGATGTGTGCACTATGTTACACAAAATCAGTAACGTTCCAAAACGAAAAATTATTACTTTTAATTATGTTTAAAATATGTTTCGAGTTGGATAAAAAGAAATTATTTAAAAAAATGAAATAGTATGAGAAAACTTAAGTTTGCGTCATTTTAAATGTAATATATAACAGGTAATTAAAAATCTTTACATTTATAACAAAACTGTGATCTTTTACAAGTGTTGGCAACCCAAAACCTAAACATATGATTTTCGAACTGTCATCCAGGTAAAAACCTATCGTGAACGGAATATAGTTCGGTCGCCTGTGCATGTAGACATTTTGCCGTTCTGTGGGAACAGAACCGGAATAGCGAACCGAACAATGTGCTGCGAATTCCAGCGAAACTGGAACAAAGCCGCGGGTATTCCCCCGATCCACCCAATGTCGGTATTTCGACGAACCATCAAATAGAGGTGTGCGAACGTGTTTCAACAGTGTGGACGGGTAAGCGAACATTTCGACGAACATAGATTTTTCATCAACCTAGAGATGAGAATAAAACGTTATCTTTGATTTACGGTTCATTGAATATTGTTTCTAGAATTTAAAAAGGTAAATTTGAAACATAAATATTTTCAAGCAGGGGTGGTGGAACCATCCGTTGGATGGGTGGAGGGGAGGTCCATTATTCTAAAAGAGTGATTACTTATTTTATAAAAATTAATTACAATTTTAAAATATTTATTAAATCTGAGTAGTTGGTAGACCAAAATATTAATGAAAGAATCTATGCACAGATGTCTTTTTTTACTTTACTTTTTCAAGGCTAGATGGATGCAAGTTATCCGGCTGCCGGTTCTTGTTGATATGTACTGTTCTCCTTGGGTTTGGCCGATACTAATGGAAAAGCCGCGAACCGAACACTCCCATCAAGTGTCAGTGTTCGCAGGGCAGTTCGGTTCGTCATTCCGTTCGCTGGTGTGTAGAGGTTGTCCACACACCATACACACAGTGTGATGATGTGATGATAGTGATCTAAAAGGTGTGGAGCCAGTAATAATCTTAAACCTAACTTAAACCTAATTAAACGAGCCCTTGTGATCGTTGGGGTAATTATTACCCTTTCGGGAAAAATACCCATATTACCAGCCAGGCGCGGATTCGGGAGGGGGCTCAAAGGGTAATTTGACCCCCCCCCCTGTTGAAAATTAGAAAAACTAATATAAAAAACAAAATGAAAGTTCAAATTTTAGAAAGAAAATACAACACAAATAATCTATACAATTTTTTTTATCTTTTTATGCGCAGACACCTCTTAATTCGGGTCCACCCATTCGTTATTCGTCCACGTTTACTCAACTTTTGATATGACTCACGCAATTTTGGAAAAAATATTGGTTTTCGTGTACGAATATTTGTCGTGCATAGTAAGTAACGAACATTTTCCCTCGTAGATATGGTAGACTACCACACATCAAAGAAGACTAATAACCGCCTGAGAGCAGTTCATCCACCAATACCGAATTTAGAGTATGTGTGGACAGAAGAGTGGTGGAATTGTGGGGGACTATGTCCCCCTGGAACAACCCCCTTCCTCAGATATATTTTAAATCCTCTTATATTATCGAATATGAAGCTGAAAGATGGCCTTAAATCAAACTCTAAACTCTACGGTCAAAAATCTGCCGTAAAAGACTGCATCAAATAACTAATAGTCTAGAGCAGCGGTTCCCAAACTTTCCCGACTCGCGAACCCCTTTCACAAACATCTGTGTTGCAGGAACCCCTCGATAAATACCCATAGCCATGCACTTAATTGTATACAACTTTTTTTATATAAAATGTTGTTATTAATTGTAATAAAATTGTTTAATATATTTAAATTAACCTACTATATCTCCGGTAGTTAAAATGGAACACCCCACCAAATATAATGGAATAATATTGAAACTACTTAAGTACAATTTCAAATAACTATACATTTATTTAAAAATTAAAAATTAAATTAAATGATCAAAGTACTGTAGTAACATTTTCTTATCTTTACTGTCACAATATTTTACTATTTCACATGTTTTTTATAATGGTACTGGAAATTACTGCTTTTACATAACTGAAGTAGCCTCCTTTAATCACAAAATGCCATGCCAATATAAGTTTCAAAATTGTTTAAAAGTTTTAACAGCTACTCAACTTTTTACGTGATAGATAAAGTCTTAAGTCACTTTCAGTACTGAGCCTGTTTCTGTATTTATATTTTTAAATATGCATATGAAGAACATATTTTCTCGCTAAAATACATTAAATAAAATGGTACCGAACCTGTAATAGCTTTATTCGCTAACACTGGGTATTCCTCCCTTAAACGTAACCATAAACCATTTAATACAGAGATTTATAGCTTTTCTTTAATTCAAAATCAGTGGAAAATTCCAGGAGCTGCTTTTTTTCACTTACGCTTAATGTGGAGAATTCCAAAACTTCTGTCTCTTACAGAGGATTGTGAATTCAATTGTTATTAATGGACATCGCTGGGAAATATTCTCTGAAGGTTTTTCCAAGTACCTTAAAGTGTTATATAACCATGTTCTTAACATTTTCGTCCAAATAAAGGTGATTTTCTACCATAATGTCGTGAAGGGTATCGAAGCACTCCATTTGATTGCTAATTAAACACCTTTCCCACAATTTAATATATTTTATGAGCTATTCGATACGGTCTTGTACAGTAAAACCGTTAATATTCGACCCCTGAAGAGGTAGGTTTAAGCTGTTCATTTTTGAGAAAATTTCTGATAAATAGACCAAATCCTGGACCCACATTTGATCTTGCATGCACTTTGCTTTGTGAAATGGATGGTTGGTAATAAAAACTAAAATTTAGTGTTTAAGTTAAAACAATCTTGTAAGAGTTCTACCTTGAGATAATTACCTGCCTTCAGTGTGAGACAATAAATAGTTGTTAATGATTTACGTTTACTCACAAAGTGCTGAAAAAATCCACCATTACAGAAATATTTTGGTGAGCCCCTTGGAAGATTTTTCAAACCCTTAGGGGATTCATGAACCACCGTTTGGGAAACGCTGGACTAGAGGTATCTGACTGGTGGAAAAGGTCAGAAGGGGAAAGTTCTAAATAGCTTCCAAGGTCATCCAAATTTCAAAAATTTATAGGGGAAAACAACTCCAAATAGCTCCTAGATGTATGTCATTTTGAAGAATTTTCAGGTGAGGACCACCCCAAATAGCCTAGTATCTGAAATATTCAATTTTCAAATGTTGTCGGTGGAAGACCACCTCAAAGATTATCTTAAATAGGTATCTAAATATCGTAAGAAATTAAGATGAGGATCCCTTTAAATAGCTTCGAGAGGCATACAAATTTAAAAAATGTCTAGGTAAGGAACACTTTAAATGGTTTACAAAAGAATCTAATTTTAAAAAAATCAAGGCGAAGACTACGTATAGCTTCTAGAGTGAACTATTTTTCAAAAAAAATTTGAAGGAGGGTCACTCCAAATAGTTTATAAAAACTATCTGATTCTACGAATTTGTAGAGGATGACCATGGTTTAAAACATACATAAGATCAAATATGAATGAGAAACTATTAAATGATTTCAAACAGAAATCTAACATCGTAAGTAACTATGCTATTTATAATTATGACCCTCCTATGAAAATGATCTGTATCCACCCCTGTTACCATCCAAGAATTGAACTCAGGACCCCTAACATAAATATTTTTAGGCACAGGCCAGGTTATTTGACCTCGGTTCCGAGTTATAGTCATGTTTATACTCTGGTAATGTGGAGCTTATTAACATTGTATGAAGTATTCTTTAAATTAAAAGATGGTAACTGGACACGGGAATCTAATCCGGGACCTTTGGTTTTAGTACGTCAATGCTCTAACCACTGAGCTATCAAGGAATTGGCCCGTACTCAAGGTCATTCTTCACTCATATTTTAAGGCAGAGTCTGTGATGGACGTGCGGAAATCCTTAAATTAGTTTGAGTCCACTTCAAAGGCAGGTGAGACCATAAGTAAAATGTGATTCACTTTTTGCGTGACAACCTTTTGAGTTAGTGATCTAATAAGGAATAATGTGAAGACTATCGTATTTAATTATTAAAGCTGATTGACAGGTCCCCAGTACTTGAGATACAGGGTGTTCGGAAAGCTACTAGCCCAGCTGCAGAGAGTAGCAAGCTTAATATAGGGATTCCCCTTGTTACGACTATGTTACACACCTGAACGGCAAGGTCCCCAGTGCTTGAGGTACAGGGTGTTCGGAAAGCCGCTATCCGCCACCTCCTGATTCATCTGGCACACAGAGTCGTAGGTCCTGTTATTGGAACCACATGCCACTTGCGTCTCCTTGCACACGCACAACGCTTCAGGTTCATCCTGAAAATAATAATAATAACATCATACTTGTTACTGGAAAAGCGAAAATAGTATTTATTATTATTATTATTATTATTATTAGCACAGCGTCTTATTACCCGTTCGGGTTAGACGCACTTACGCTAATGTGTAATGATAGGGTGATTGTGAGATTAAATGGAGGACCTACAGTTTAACGTGGGATCCGAACCACGGTGGAGGCCTGGTATTCCTCATATTCACAATATATCTTGTCAGAGGTGAAGGAAGGGTTTGGTAATCAGATAAATCTGTCCCGGGACCAAGGATTGAGCCCCGGACCCCCAGAACAGAAGTATAACACCTTACCCCTATACCACCAGGTCACCCGAAAATATTAATCTTGTTTTACATTTTAATACCAAAAGTCATGATTTTTAAACACATTAAATATAATTGTGACCTTTTAAATTTTAAATACAAAATTAGGGTTATAAGTGAAGTCAACAATCGCCACTCTTACAACTACAGAACAATTTAACCCTTTGTTGACAGAAGGTACTTTTAAGTACCATTAACTTTCTTACATGTTATTGCCCACCAATGTTATGGTACAATTTTTTAAAGCTAACTATATGATTTTGTGGTCTACTAGACTCATACAATACACATATATTTTCCTTTTTAGGTAAATTTGTATATTTCAATTATTTCAGGCTATGGTACTTGCAAGTACCGTTGGGCTATACAGACTCTAAGTTACAAACATATACTAACCTACATGGAATAAAGAATAATATAATTACTTGAATATAAATAAAATTCTGAAATACTTTTTATATGTATTAGTATTAATTGGCTCTGGAAGGGGAATAGTATTGATTATGTCAACATCAACTGATCTATGCAGATGATTATTTGTCTGTGAACTCGTTGATGGCTGAGAATAGTATCTGTACTTTCATGCTGTTTTGACAATTCAGTCAGGAAAATGTCATCAAATGTGTTTCCAGTAGAAATATCTCTAGGAATATCCTCAACATCATCATTTTGTTCACTATCCAAATCATCATCAGATTCAATATCAGTGTCAGGATTATTGTCCTCTGGAAGCTCGTCCCACAAAATATCTAGAATTTGTTTGTCAGAAACAATAGGCTTACACGTGTTCAATTTCTTGTCTGCCATAACCTATATTAGGCCTATAGAGTAAACCTAGCATGAAAAAGTGTTTTACAATTGTTTTCAATTGCATATATTTTATAACAATATAACTAATATTGAAAAGGGGGACTTACTTGTTTTTGTTTTACGTTAATTATTAGTAGCCCAACGGTACTTATAAGTCCAATTCAAAATATATCCTAAACACTTCTAGTAGCCCATTGGTACTTCTCAGTCCACTACATTTATAACCAAATAAAACAAATATGTTCACTGCTATACTTCTAAAAATATCACTGGAATATCCTAATATATTACTAAACACAATGCTTATATATAATATGTAAATTTCTAGCCATAGCACTCTTAAATAAATTTACGAAAAGATAAACCAATACATTAAGTCATAGCATGACACTATCAATAATAAAACAACTTTCTGTTTCTACAGAGTATGTTCAATGTGATAAAAAAAAAATGTGAAGGAAGAAGGTACTTAGAAGTACCAACGGGCCCTTGTGTTGACATAATTGCCAAGTAATTTATTATATGGTCTAAAAGAAGGTGGTACCTAAAAGTACCATTGGTCAACAAAGGACTATACATTTTACCTTATAGCTGGGCAACAAAGGGTTAAATAATTGAATAAATGCACATAAACAAGAAACTAAAATAAATTAAGAAAAATAAAAAATAAACTTTTTAAGCTATAAATAAATGTGCAAACACATTTATACAATCAAATGAAAGCCATGATAGCATAATGTTACAATAAAGAATAGATTACTAACCAACATTTTAAAAGAAGGTTTTAACTAGTGGCCATATGGTAAAAGGCGTCACTCTTGTGTTCAACGAAACTGACGATTACAGGGAGGTCGGGGTTTAATCCTGATCGGGTGTATTAAGGTTGGGTTTTTTTTCAAAATTGTTTTCCACTCTTCCTCTACGCAAATTCAGGCACACCTAATTTAAATTCAAGTTTCCTCATCCCTAACTCATTAGAGTAATTAATACGTATGAGTATAGCCTGAGCAGGTAGTTAGAAACGTTGCTAAAAACAATATATTTCAAACATACATGCATTTGCTCTACTTGTACTCAATCTGTGTTCATAAACGTTGGGGTAAATAACTTCAACGTATCCTAAGTAGATATTTGGAAGAAGCATTTATTTAATTTTGAAATGCCTTTGGTATTGATCGTCCCAACCGTAAAAAGGATTTATAAACTTTGAATATAATTATTTTAGCATGCGTCTTACCACCCGCTAGGGATTTGCGCCCATATACTAACTATACTAACGAGCTAATGACTATGAAGGTTTAATTTGGAGAAAGTGCACCCATATTGCGTGTAGGTAAAGTGTAAAACAAACCACTTAGGAAAAAACCCTGTCGGTACACCCGGCCGGGATCAAACATTAATATCCCCATCTTAGGCAGTCTTGGTCCATTACAAGAGTAGTACCTTAGACCAGATAAGCTGTTAATCATATTAATTGGGAAAATTAACCTTATTAATTTGTATACTGATTGCCAAATCCTTCCTTCACCTCTGACAAGACGTGTACTAATCACAACTTATGAATGTGTGGAGTGCCAGGCCTCCACCGTGGTTCGGATCCCACGTTAAACTGTAGGTCCTCCATTTCATCTCACAATCACCCTACCATTACACATTAGAATAAGTGCGTACAAACCGAACGGGTAGTAAGATGCGGTGATAATAATAATAATTAATTTGTGTACATCAATGCCTTTTTAAGTAGTAGGCCTACTACTAGTTACAACAATTTTAGTTACTATCATAGCGACACAAAGTGGCCTTTAGCGTCGGGAAAAAAGCCCTGAATAGCCCTTTAAATCGGTAAACAAGAGTTATAGTATATAATAAAAGTGTAAGTAATCTTATATTTGTATGGCTCTATGCTCTTAATAAAAGGTCCCATACCCCGCAGCAAGATCAGACGTCACGTTGCCACGCTCTGGTGAGATACATTAACTTTTATGTAGAATATTTTTATACTAAGTTAGTAAATATAACTCTTAGCCATTTAAAAAACATGTGACACAAATGGTTTCTTAAAACTTAATTTTTAATATATTTTTTACCACCGCATCTTACTACCTGTTCAGGTTATGCGCTCTATATGATTATTACTCTAATGGGGTAGGGATGAGGAAGGAACCATTTAAGAGGCAATATACCTGCATTTGCGTGTAAGGAGGGTATGAAACCATTTTATGGAAAATCACCCTTAATAGACCTTACCGGGATTCGATCCCCGATCTCCCCGTTATCAGCAGGCCAGTCTAATACGAGAGTGACGTCTTATACCACTCAGCCACTGAACTGGGTTTCATTTTAAACATTGTATTGATTTATTGGTATGGCTAAAATAATGTGCACTAGGTTTTCTTCAATTTGAATTTTAAAATAATAACGTCGGGTTGTTTAAGTTAGTTTATATGGCAAGATCTAACTATGTGCCAAATTTCAATACTGAAGGTCATAAGGAAGTAGTAGATGAGTATGTCACATAAGTTGAGTAATTTTTTTATACACAAAGACAGATGTAACTTTCAATTCTGTTCCAGCTGACAAAAGCAAATAGGCCTCACTATAGTCTGATCTCCATAAAACGAAACTTATTTAACAGTTCGATTTCAAAATACTACCGAATCTGTTTTCATGCCACAATGAAAGCCGGGCTTTGTTCAACTGTCAACTTTAAGGTCGGCGATAAGGGAAAGAGAGTTAAAGATCATATTAATACAGTTTTTATATCATTAAACCTCTCTGGTCAAATAAAATATTTAATAAGTTTTTTTTTTTAACTCTATGTGTTTAGCCCACAATCGAGCCATACTAATGGAGTGGCCACCGTCTGTTGGCGAAGATCGTGCCAACTTCTGTGTGTAGAGGGCGTCATGTGGTTGGAAAAACGAACCCTCCGGCCGTTAATCTCAGGTTTCTAGAGTGAAGCCACCCTTTTAGATTTAAGTATCTTCTCAACTGTCCTCACGAGGATGAGTTGACTACGTTCAAGACCCACTGCTTCACGGAAAATCTGGAAGTGCCGGGGATCGAACCCCGGACCTATGGATCTGTAGCCAAGAAATCTGGCTGGCCACTAGACCGCAAACAAAACTACACCCATGGCAAATATTCAGAAATGGTTGTGTTTATTATGTGTAGAAAATTAAACTAAATGTACCTACTGAGCTATTTTGTAATTATATTTTGCCCCCCAAAAAATGTTGTTTGTTATAAAAAGTGCAAAAACTACTGGCCTTGACTCCTGTACGGTTCCACCCAGCCCAAACGGATTGATCCAAATTTGCCAAAATTAGATAAATATAAACCTGACACTTTAGTTCAATCGGTACTTATCTGTCCACTGAGCTAAGTGTCCCGGGTTCAATTCCCGACAAGGCCCGAAAATGTGTAATTAGTGAAAGGTAGGTTTACACTTTCACATTGATGAATTAATGGCTGGGGACTGGATGTTGTTCCTGTCCTAGTCTTAAGATAGTTTAAAAGGCACATGAAGCTACGACAAGGCTTAGCAAACCAGCAGGGGGGAAATACTATGGCCTGAATAAAAAACTGACCTAGGTCACAGGCTGGAAACAGTAATGGATGTAAAGTAAACATTGATAAAATAAAGAACAGGGACTGGATGTTGTACCTGTCCCAGTCTTAAGATAGATTATAAGGCATATGAAGTTAAGACAGAACTAGCCAGCCGGTAGTGGTAAAATACAATGGTCTGTGCCTTTTCTGGTATTACTTCTTTATTCTGTCAAAGCTTTTATTCCCTTTCACCCTTCACCTACAACCACACTTTGTTGTGTCAATAAGAAAGATGGGAAAGAAAACTAGGAAACTTCTTATCTCAAAGTAAAGAGGAAATTTCGCTTCTAGTTCTCGAATATGTTGAAACTGTTTGTTGTGAGCCTATCAACAAATTGTTGTGTTTGTTAAATCGAGCCTAGTTTCAGATTTTCGCAAATACACTAAAATGTCGTTTAAAATGAATTAATATCACACTATCACACATTTTTATATCAATAAACTCTAAATACAGGGTTGTTTAGAAGAAGAGCCCTTTAGGAATATTTCGAATTTATTTATTTTGGTTTGGAACGGGTGACCTGGCGGTATAGGGGTAAGGAGTCAGACTTCTGTGCTGGCAGCCGGGGTTCAATCCTAGGTCCCGGCAAAGATTTATCTGATTACTAAACCCCCCCTTCACCTCTGACAAGACATCTTGTGAATGTGGGGAATGCCAGGCCTCCCCCGTGGTTCGGATTCCACGTTAAACTGTAAGAACATTAGCGTAAGTGCGTATAACCCGAACGGGTAGTAAGACGCGGTGCTAATAATAATAATAATAATAATAATAATTTTGGTTTGAACCATATTTTTGAATAGCGCTTAGTAGAATGAAATATAGCGTTAGAGCTGAAAATCTGCGTGGCAATTTCTCGTTTACTGAGATGGTCCCCTTAATCTTCTATTTATAAAAAATTGTTCCCATGACAAAAGGGATTGATAATAAAAAACAGAAATGTTCCTCTCTAGTTTCAATGTCAGCTTTTTTTTTCTTCGTGCGGATTGAGTTTCAAGGTCTACAGTTTGACATTAATTAAATGTTTCATCAACGTGAAACAGACAGCTGGAATATCAGCCGGTCGTCGACGTGAATGGGGGGAGTTATCTCATGAATCTAGGGGGTGAGAGAGGGGACCGCTTGGGATTATGATGAAAACCGCTTCCCACCGTCTCATATGTTGGCAGACATGGTGATTGATGTGACCGCTTCTTTCAGAGGGTTGGGTAACCAAACCAACAAAAACAACAGTTTGGTAAAAAAAAAAACTTTGTGGTAGTTTTCATAGGAAACGATTGAGAAGATTTTTTATTTTTTGCCTCATCTCACTTACTACCCGTTTGTGTCTGGACTTACTTTTATCAGACTTAGTCTTATGGTTCCTGGATATGTATTAATCTGATATATTAATATTTATATCTGGTGGATAAGTTAAAAGTGCGACTTATGACAGCCAGATAGCATTTATCTGCAATATAAAATGTATTTATCCATCACATTTTTATCGGGAGGTTTAAGTAACCAATAACTTTTATCTAGAAGTTAAAATGGTTGTCGCCGTAGTGACGCATGGTTTTTAATGAGATATCACCAATCAGAATCTGTTTTTAGGTTAAAATCTTGGTTCACGGTTTAGTAAGCACAGGCCCGGGCTCTATCTATACTAAGTTAGAACATTTAACTCACGCTATTATATAAACTGACAAGCTATTTGTAGAGCTATATTTATATAAGAACAAATTATCACAATGTGAGCACAACAAATGAAATTGTGTAAACCTTGTACCCAGCCATTGCCCATATTCTTGCAGACACCATTAGTACTTACAAGACATCTTAGCTTCTGTGCCCACGTGACACCATCTGTTTCCTCGCACTTGTTTAACCGCCATTATTTAACAAATGTTGAGCGTTCTCACCACTCGATAGGTTGTAGCGGTAGCAGTAGGGCTTATACGCGTACCAGTAAAAACAGTACCAACCTTGCGTGTTCTGAATAAAAATATATTTATCCTACAGTTATCTGGCAGATAAATTTAGTTCATAAGACGCGTAAAACATTAAAGTGTCTGATAGCTTTTATCTGGTAGAAAACTTTAACCTCTCAATAACAATATTTATCCGGTAGTCATAAGACTGGCCCTTAAAATTAAAGAAACGCATAGTGTGGAACAAATCAACGAGACTGGATAAAAAAATATGTTAGTAATTGGGCACTCCACATGTGAAAAACGTGGCCTCGTGTACTGAGCCAAGGAATACGTCACTAATCTAGTTTTTGAATCTGGTGTACGATTGATTGACCAACCGTTGCATCTCGTCTGCCTGTCCCGGAATAACTGGCAAATACGTGGACCAATTTTAACGAAATTTGGCAGTGACATTCTTTGAACATATGCCGAATAACGTTTGTACATAGTTTTTTCAATCTGTTAATCCGTTTCAATATGGCTGCTGCTCAAATGGTATTTTGTTTAAATTCTCATCTTAAGTGATTTGAATTTATAATTGTAGGCTATCGATCGAGTACTTAGGGTGTACTTTAACAAATGTTAGCACATGTTGCGGATGCAAACAGCGGTTATTTGCTATGAATATAGTGCGCTATTGAATATAGATTATTAGTTATTTTTCAGTATAGCTTGGTTACCAAGGAAAATTATCAACCTAAAACTAAATTAGAAGTTAAAAGAGATATTTCAACTTGAAATCCAAAACGACTGAAATAACGATAAGAACATGGAGGGAGCGAGGTCAACCTTTCAAAGAACTACCAGATTGCGACTGAACGAACCACACTGAGCATTATAAACACATTTCCTCCGATACTGGATGTACATTTACTTCACAGGTTTCTAGTTACAATTTCAATCTCAACACTATAAATTCGTTACTATAGGTGGATTAAATAAAAATTAGCTTGGTCATATTACATTTTGCTATCTCGGATTTATTTTATTTTAATCCAATTTTATTGATTTATTTTTTCTAACTGATAAAAATAGAAATCAATTGAAAGAGCAAAAATAAGACAAAAAATTAAGTTATTTATATAAATTATAAAGATAATATAATTAAGTTTACTTGTCGTAAAGAGTATATGGACTTTTTAGCAAAATTGTTAATAAAAAGGTGACCTGGCGGTCTAGGGGTAAGGTGTCAGACTTCTATGCTGGCGGCCGGGGTTCAATCCTCGGTCCCGGCAAAGATTTATCTGATTACCAAACCCTTCCTTCACCTCTGACAAGACATCTTGTGAATGTGAGGAATGCCAGGCCTCCACCGTGGTTCGGATTCCACGTTAAACTGTAGGTCCTCCATTTCATCTCACAATCACCCTACCATTACACATTAGCGTAAGTGCGTATAACCCGAACGGGTAGTAAGACGCGGTGCTAATAATAATAATAATGTTAATAAAACAAGAATTAAGTAAAATCATTGATTGTGCTAAGGAATAGAGATGTGCATTGAGTCTAAGGATTGTGATAAAAGAAATTTTTGAATAAAAGTTAAAATATAATGTCAAGTATTATATTTTAACTTTTATTCAAAAAAATTTTTTAGCACAGTCCTTAGACTCAATGCACATCTCTATTCCTTATCACAATCAATGATTTTACTTAATTCTTGTTTTATTAACAATTTTGTTAAAAAGTCCATATACTCTTTATGACAAGTAAACTTAATTACATTATCTTTATAATTTATATCAATAACTTAATTTTTTGTCTTATTTTTGCTCTTTCAATTGAGTTCTATTTTTATCAATTAGAATATATATTGTTCCTTACTACAACTAATTATGTTTTTTATGATTTATTTTTTGTTATTGAAAATTTGTGACGAGCACTGCCAACCAATCATACCTGGATATTGAGCACCCAATTTTATTTTATTTTGTTCATTTTAATTCATAAAATTATTGCTAGGTAGTTGATACTGTGACAGAAATGGTCAAAAACAGGAGGAAGAAAACCAACAATTTGGCAAACGTCAGGCAATTCAAATAAATAGGATTGATTTTAAACGTAGTCAAGCTTTGCAAGTTCCACTTTGATACAATACCTCAATTATGCCAACCAAACTAGCTTAATGTCCGTTCTTCACACGGAATATTGTGTTATTTATTTTTGGATGAAAATGAGGAATTTTTGTTTGAAGCTCAATGGAATGGTTCTTAACACTACCCAAGAAACACCGCGAGGAGGTTACCATGTATCGTTTCTCATGGGGAGTTTTAGTATCGGCAGGCCCCCTTTCCTACTGCCTGGAGCGTTATCAGCTGAGCGTGGCTGAACAGATCCCCCCTACCACCTCTCCCCACCACCACACACCACCACGGGCCGGGCCCTCTCACTCACACAGACACTACACACACCACAAAATTCAGCAAAATATAAACTACAGACTTCTACCGTCTCTTGGAGTTGCATATTAAAACGTAATTACATATTTCAATTAATTGTCTGTATTCGTTTTTTTCCAGCCCTTAGAATGGGGTTAAAAATAATTGATATAATTTCTCAAAGGCATTATTAGAACAACCTTATAGGACTATTACCCTTTAAACGCTTAAAAATAGTTTATAAAGCAATATTGTTGATTAAGATAGCTACCCCGATTTCACCCCCTTAATCACAAAATATCGGAATGAAACATTTTTACTTTTCCTAACTAGCTTATAAGGAACGTCCGTGCCAAATTCCAGCCCTCTAGCTTCGTGGTTAGTGTGAGAATTAGTGATGAATGAGTCAGTCAATCAGGGCTTTCGCTTTTATATAGAGAGAGATAGCTACTAAGTCTAGGATGAATAAATATTAATTGTACAGATGGGTTGAATATATAGTTTCAGAATCCGAATTTCAAATCCAAATTTGAATCCTTGATTCTTTCAAAAAGTACACTTTTAGTTAAAGTGAAAACCAGCTTCGGTGGCCACGGGTTCTAACGCGCTACTCTGGCAGTAGACTGGACTGCCAATGACGTGGAGATTGAGGTTCAAAACTAGTTCGGGTGTACTGAGGGTGGGTTTTTCAAATTGGTTTTATACTTTCCCTTCACGCGAATGCGAGTACACTTCCTCTTAATATAATCTTCCTAATTCTTAAAAAAACATTAGTATAATTACTACCTAAGCATATAACCCAAACGGGTATTAAGACGTGGTCATAAAAAAAAAGTTAAAGTGAACAAATTTAAAATATAAATTTGGAAAATGTTGTTTAAGGCTTGGCACCACTAACAAAATAAATATATTTTGTTATCATGTCTAAAATGTAATAAAAAACAAGTGAAGTAATGGCTCGCCTCAGGACCCGATACTCGTGGGTTCAAACCCAGCTGCGGTCGAAGGATTATTCTAGAGCGGTAAAACACAACTTCCTTTGGAGTGGAAGTAAAGCCGTCGGTCCCATGTCAATTGCGGTTTGTAGAAGAACCTTGGAAGATATGTGAAAATACCTTTCCCGGCAAAATTAGTAGTTCCTTTCACTCTCGCTCATATAAATTGTCGTGCACTGATATAATCAGTCGGTTCATAAAGTCCACGTGAAATACCTTAACCATACAAAAATAAACAAATATAATACTTTTTAGGTACTTGCAGGGAATAATAGTGACTACGGTCTAGACAACTGAGATTAACCTTAGTTTAACTAATTAAAATCCTTATAAATTAATGTTTAGAAATTTAGTGTGTAAAGTGTATATTATAATGTATTACTAAATTTAGTTCACTTCTTTAGAAATAATCAAAACCTAAATTTACCTCCATTTAAATGGTTGAAATCCTTATAGATTAATTTTTATAAATTTAGTGTGTAAAGTGAATATTATGTATGCCTCTTTAGAAACTTATATCGATAAAAATCTACACTATCTTTGTCAACAGATGGCGGCCACTTTGTTGGTATAAACCCTCCAATTAGGCTCCTGAAGGTGGGATGGAGGGGTACGCCGGAAAAGGCTAGTGTTTTTCCAGTTTTTATGGCCTTTCTTTTAGATCCACACACTCTACCTTAATAAATTTGCTTCGTCACTCAATCCACACTCATCCTCTCAATATATCCAAATCAACGTACGACGAATCTTTCACATTGGATTATTGGATTCTCCTTTCTTTCGCATTCATTACTGACTTTGTCCATACGAGTTTCTGGCTAGTAGAATGCATGGCCAAAACTCAAATTATCTCTCAGTTTGAAAAAAAGTTATGTAAGTTAAGCTTGTTTTGGATTAAATTTTCGCCTGTATCATTTGAGTTTTTATATAAGAATACAAACAGCAAATTGTATACGTTAAACTCACACTTTTTTTGAATAATATATGTGTTTTTTGTATGTACTATTTGCACTATTAATCATATCCAACAATAAATTTGTCTTGAAAAATTAACTATGCCCACCGAAATTCTGTTAATTTTGAATGTGCTTTAGAGTACAAACTTTAAACCTCTGATCTACACGTTCAGATATACCAGACAGGTGCCCCTGTGAAGGCTGACCTCAAAAGTATTCCTATAGGTGTGAAGTGGCATTAATCCTATATTAATTGTCATAATGTTCAACCGGATCGACATAAATAACCTTATATAATACTTAAAAATGTTACTAAATCCAGGCCTACTTTTTTGTAATACATTCATACGCTAAGTAATTTGTTTTTTGAAGACATTCCCCTTGACAAAAATTTGTCAATTTTCTTCAACCGAAGATAAACTTTGTTTATTGTTCGTTACTCCAAGTTTATTTTTTGTTCACACTTATAAGGTTTTCCCCCTGCCATGATATTTCGACAATATCCTGACCCAATCAACTATACTCCGAGTGGCCCGGTTCAGTCCGGACGGACTGTCTCTGCTGCAGGAAGCGGTGCAGTGAAAGGGAGGATTGTTTCTTGATTAGTTAAATTACAACCTGGTGCCCCCCCACGCTCCGTGGAACCACTGATATCTAATTCAAGGCAGAGGAGCTCGTATGGAGTATAGGTCAGGCGGCTATAGATAGTGAATGTACTATTCAGGTGGCTAGAGATAGTAAATATACTATTCAGGTGTTTAGAGATAGTTTAGAGGGAAGCTGCCCTCATTTGCTTGGTGGAAAGGTGTGAAAATATTTGTAATATATATTCTTAGTACACACGGCTGGGATTCAAAACTATAACCTTCCCATCCTCGGCAAACCTGACTAGATGAGCCTGTCATTTAGACCACGTGTCTACTTTAACGGATAGGTTTCTAATTTAACATTAATCATTTTAGTTTCCATCGAGCCTTCTCTCGTGTTCAAAAGGTAAAAGGCGGGAGGTTAATCTCGTGCTAGTTTTAATTCATTCACGTAAGCAATTTATTTTGTAAATCTTTTGAGTCTTCTAAATTCGAAAATATATCAAGTACTTACAAATAATATTTGATTGTGGCCAAAATTACTTTGATCAATTATTATCCGCAACGTAATAAAATGAAATAATTTAACATGGGAATGTATATATATATATCTAGAACTTTGTGGACATTTACGCTTTGAGTAAGGTTGGAAATAAAAAACCAAAAGTATAATTGAGAAACAGTAATTGATTGCGTGACCTTTGTGATAAGTTTATAAGTCTTATTAGAACACAAGGTAGCTGACCCATGGTCTAAGGCGTCACTCTTACAATGGCAGGAATATCAGGGTTAGAATCCCTGTCGGGTGCACTGAGGGTGATTCAAGCAAGTGCGTGTACACTTCCTCTAAATTCAACCTTAACTATCCCTAGCCTATTAGTGTAAGTAGTAGACTATACGGTATACAGTGTATTACCCAAACGTGTAGTAATACGAAGTGCTAAATATATATAATTAATGAATTTATTAATGTATTATATTAGAATATAAATATAGTAATAGATAAATAAATATAATTATATACAACTAATTATATATTTATTAATTATTCATTAATATATATATACAATTAATATATATTAATAATATGAATATACAGTATATATATTTTAATAATAATAGTATATATATATATGAATATATTATATAGATTAATAATACTACATGTGAATATATGTATATATTAACGATGTTAATATTATACTAATATCATTGCAATATTATAATATATAGATATGTGTGCGTGTATTAGTGTTTTTTTTGTGCTCACAACATTAATAATATTTTACTATATTATTATTATTTATTAGAGGTATTTAACGTGCACTTTACAAGCCGAATGATTATATCAGCACACGATAATTTCTATGAGCGAGCGCGAAATGGCCTACCAATTTACCCGGTAAAGATATTTTCACATAATTTCCTAGGTTATTTTACATCCCCTAGTTGGCATGGAACCGATGGCTTTACTTCCCCTCCGAAGGAAGTTGTGTTACAGATTTTTACCACTCAAGAAAAATCCGTCGACTCCAGCTGGGTTTGAATCCAAGAACATCGGATCTTCAGGCAAGAATTTTACCTCAAGACCTCCAAGGTCGACTACTATATAATTAGTGTTACTACCCACTTTGGTGGTCGAACAGTCTGAGGCGTCACTTTCACAATAGGCTGGACTTCCGAGGACGGAAATATCAGGGTTCTAGTCATGGTTGGGTTTACCGATTAGTAGTGCACCCACGGGGGAGTTTGAGGGGGCTAACGCCCACCCCCCAGCATTCACTTTTTTAATTTAGCTACATTATATGTTTTAGGAGTGGCAATTGACAACCCACCTTGTAAAGCAAGTCTCTGAGGGAACACTAAATAGTGTTTCCATTCAGCAATCAGGATTAATTGTATCGTTATTGTCAGAAAAACTTCTCGGCTACGTTCTTCCCCTCAGTAAGAAACTTTAAACCAGCTATATATAATAGGTATATGTTGCTGCCCGTGTCAATAGTGTAAATAATATACTGGCGTAGGTGACCTGGTGGTCTAGGGGTAAGGTGTCAGACTTCTGTGCTGGAGGTCCGGGGTTCAATCCTCGGTCCCAGCACAGATTTATCTGATTACCAAACCCTTCCTTCACTTCTGACAAGACATCTTGTGAATGTGGGGAATGCCAGGCCTCCACCGTGGCTCGGATTCCACGTTAAACTGTAGGTCCTTCATTTAATCTCGCAATCACCCTACCATTACACATTAGCGTAAGTGCGTATAACCCGAACAGGTAGTAAAACGTGGTGATAATGATGATGATGATAATGATAATAATAATATACTGGCAAGTGAAAGGAGGAATGCTGAAGAAAACTTCAATAAACTTCACCTCTGACAAGACATCTTGTGAATGTGGGGAATGCCAGGCCTCCACCGTGGTTCGGATTCCACGTTAAACTGTAGGTCCTCCATTTCATCTCACAATCACCCTACCATTACACATTAGCGTAAGTGCGTATAACCCGAACGGGTAGTAAGACGCGGTGCTAATAATAATAATAATATTTGACAGTGCGAGAAAGATGGCAGAAGATTTAGGGGCCACCATAAGCAATCTCAAAGGTGCAACGTTTCAGCTGATAGTGAGGAAGATGGATGGATTGATACCCCCCATAAACAAAATTTCAGATATATTTTAGAAACATTAATACATTGATAAGTGTTAGGAGTTTATTTCTATCTGAACCAACTGCTTCTAAAGAATAGGCTGTGCAGTTTGTAAAAATGGGTGACTCTTACAACGATGATGTTTTAACTTCATTGTTAACTTTAGAACTTTGCCTATGGCATTAAGCCCTCAAAGCAGTGTGGACGCAGACGCCATGTAGAGACACTGGACGCGCATTCTGGTCGCCAGTCGCAGTCGCCTCGAAGGAACTGACCTCATAACAAACTATGGAAACCAGTCCGGTCGCTGGTCGCGGACGCGAGACGCTCCGAGGGAATCGTATCTTGAATGAGGAGCGCTACGTTGTTTTATCGGCATCTTAATTGTGTTAATACAATTTTCTCTTTAATATGTAAAAAAAGAACGCAGTTTTTTTTATATATTAATTAAAATTGATTAAAATTAAAGTTACAGATTCTTCCAAATTCTGGTCTTGTGTGCTTACAGAGATTCACTGGAAGAAAAGTATTTTATAGAACTGAGGTAACACTATTAATTACTTCCCCATTACAAAGCGGACGTTGATCGGTTATTCAGCCACATGAACCTAACGAAAACCAAGTTGATAACCCGTGTGAAAATATAAGCTTTGCATGCAATAATGTGAGTAAGCTCGGCCTTAGAGAAGAAGTAAAATGATCCCATTGGTATATATTTTTAAAATCAAGCCCTCCCTACCCAAAAAACAAATTTTGGGTGCACCACTGGTACCGAGAGTAGTTTTTCTAAATGGTTTTCCCTCCAAGCAAATATGAATACATTTCGTCCTAATTAAAATTTCCTCATTTTTACTACATTGGCGTAATCACACCAATGCGTATAATCCGAACGGTAATTAAAAGCAAGAAAAAAATGTAATATATATTAAAAATGAGAGCTATAGAGATCAAATGACTTGACGTATTAATACGTGAAATTATATCTAGTAGCTTTTATAACTGTCATATAAGTTTCTTCCTATGAAGATTGGACTGTTGGAACTGTCTGCTTCCTTTGAAAGCTTACTATAATCTGGCCAATGTAAATAGAAAAATCCCTCCAATGTGATCAGTTGAGAATGAAATCCAGCTTCTAGTGTGATAACCGTTCAACTAACCCTGCCATCGGAAAAAAAAAGTATGTTGAAATTTGTTTTCCGGACGATGTTATTTAGGCATCACTATTAAAATTTGCAGCTACCGGAGCCTGATTGTGGTGTATACACGGCTGGTTCGTTGAGGCTAATCGTGTGTTATGCGCCTGAGCGGTTATTGAATTAGGAAGCTGCGTGCGCTACAACTGGAGCATGGCGGCAGAGATGATAACGACAGTGACGACAACACAACTTTTTTTAAATGATATATTTTAGTCTCTTTTTTTTTCCTCCGTTCCCCGCGTCTTACTGCTATCCGCATATTTATATTATTTAATTGGGAATAGAATATTTATCAAAATATAACTTTATAAGTGCATAAAAATTATATTTGGGATGAATAAAGTTAAGAGTTCAATTATTTTTGTTATATATATTTTATTTTTTTTTTGCTTTCTCTCTTACAGATAGAGAAATTATTGTAATCGTCAAAAAAAATTAACTCGAGATTTTGATGAGTTTCATCCTTTCATGACACCCCCGAATCTGAAAACGTTGTTTATGCATTTCTGTCTGTATGTCTCTACCCTGGAGTAGAGCCTAAACTATTTTACCGATTGGTATAAAACTTGGTATCTAGGGTTTTCATAGGGTTACCCCGAGGTGTTTTTGAAATCGGATATTTAACCCTAAAATTAAGGGTAGTTTACTGAAGAGTGAAAAGAGAAAAAAATCGATTATATTAAAATCTGTTCTAACAATTTTGATTAAATTTACTTTCTGAATATTGATCAATATTACCAAAAAGATGGCTACCCTCAAATTTCGTTAAAATGACTTCAAAGTTTCCGGTCTGATGCGTAAATTCTAGGTTTTTTTTTATCACATTTACATAACTTTTTAAGATAATAAATTACTTATCATTTCAAATATGTAGGTCTATTTATAATAAAAATCTTTTATTTGAAACTTATGTTTATAAAACCAATAATTTTCAAGCTATACGCAAGTATATATATATATATATAAACTTTTCGTACAATAAAGTTAAAGTATTGCGACCGTAAAATAAAATATAACCCGAGACATTGATGGATGTCGACGTTTCATGACCCCCGAACCCTAAAAAGTGGTTTTTGCAATGCCATCTGTCTGTGTGTCTCTCTAACCCTAAAATTAAGAGTAGTTTAATAAAGGACAAGAACCGAAAAAAATCTATTTTCTAAAAATCGTCTCTAACGATTTTGATTAAAATTCATATCTGAGCGTTGATTAAGATTATAAATAAAATAGCTATTTTAATTTTCCTATGAAAATAATTTTAGGGTACCTTACGGAAGTGAAAATATCTTTATCTCCGCAACTTTTTGAGATTCTAAATAGCTTATCGTTGTAAACTAGTGGTAATATTAAAAATAAAAACTTTTATTGAAATATATCTTTATAAAACCAATAGTTTCTGAGATATTGGCAAATAAATATATTAATACAATTTTGTGAGCTTTAGTTGAAAAGAGGTAGTACTTAAGTTAAACGCAATAATTCTCTAATGCCATAGAGTAAGTAAATAAGTAAATCTCTCAAAAAGTTTTATGCTATTTTTCCTTTAATCTCTTAGGGGAAATGTTTGTACAGCAAAGATCTATCTCTATCATTTTAGACCTTACTGGTCTAAATTTGCAAATGAGGAATTTAATAGCAATGTGATAACTATAAGATTTGCAAACCCTAATAAAATGTCGAAAATAGCTCGGGTTTGCTAGTGTGTACTATTTCGTTTCACATATTCTGTTTCGTTGGGGTTTTTTGTTCATACATATCTACCATCGTTGCGTGAAGTGGAGAAATATATAATTACTAAATAAATTTAAAACATGTAAGGTGCTTATCGTAAACACAATTAAGTATCGCAGTTATGTTAAGATAATGTTATGTTCTTAGACAATAGAAACATAATTATAAATTAAATATAGTATACCAAATAAGTTTGAAATGGAAAAACTTATTGAAAAAATTATAAATATTTTATCTACTAATGTGGAAGGCCTTGGTGTGGATTTAATAATGAAATTGCTTCTAGGGAAGAAATTTTAAAATGTTTAAATCATAAAAAGAAAATAGAAAGTTGTGGATCAATCAAATTATGTGTAATGATTAAGTTCAAGGTCGAATTTTCTTGAATGTTTAGTAAATTTCGCTCTCATTGTAATTTTACTTTCTTAAATTGTAATCGTGAAAATCTTTAACCTCGAGATTATTATAGATCTTCAAGTTGTACGTGTACCCGAGTCGAACTGTCTGACTGTCTGTCTGTCTAAATAAAACTTTATTCACACGTTCACCCAAAATAGAAAGCAAAATCTGCTTCAGGGGCGCAGCAACTCACACGTTGTATGTTGACCCACGATGCATTGCAAAGCTAACTTAAAACAGCTGACTATCAACCTATTTTATTTTCTAATGGATAAACATATAATATAGATCATTCTCCTGATGGATGTTTTCAAACTATAACGTTGTATCGTGGCACAATCCAATACATCAATAAACACGCTTTCCATTAACGGGTTATTTCAAATCTCCTCACAAAGGCCAACGAAGCTGTCCGCTAGCTTCTGGCTGTAGAGCGCATGCGTGATCAAATGCGCATGCGCACTGATTTGAGATGGTTGATTCTGAGATATGATTGGTTTACCTTTGCCGAACATATTAGGCAGAGCAGGTGAAGTAGATATGAGTTGACATTTTAGCGGAATAGCTCGCACCGATAAGGAGAAAAATCTTGTGATTGGGTTAGAGCTCGTCACGTGACTACGTTTCTGTTCTGCGCTAGTTTTTCGACGGACGTGTGAATCCACAGTATCTCTGAAACCACATCCGAAACCGTATGATGGGTTTGGTTCAAACTTGATATTTAGCTGTTATATAGCTATACCTTGGGCTAATTATGTTTTTTATCTCTCAAATTAGAGGTAGGTAGATTATGGCTGGTTATTGAAAATTCTAAATTTTTAGAAACGAATGATTTTGTTTGAAAGGGTTATTTATGGAGTGTGTGACATAAAAAATAACACTTTACACTTGTTAGGCTTTTTGGGGGGGGAGGGGATTTGTTTCAAAATTGTTTATATATGACTATTTTTTGAAATTTTGAATTGTTTTAGAAAATGGCTTTAACGTGTTTGTTTAACATATGTATCTAAGAAGTACTTTACATGATAAATAAAAATTTATATTTGTTTTCCTAAAGATCATTTGAAGGTAATTTATTGAGGACTAAATTTATAAAATGTTTAATTTTTAAATTACTATAGAAATTTTGCTCAAAGTTTATTATTTAAGAGTACTTCATATGATTATCAAAATAATTGAGTTTTTTTTTTTACTAAAACTTACCAAGGGGTATTTTAATCATAGCTTCTTTTTTTTCACAAACGTTAATGATATATATATATGAAAGTATGTACTATTGTGTCGCACAATCTATTTTCTAAAGCCCATCGGACAAATGTTTATTCAACACCGGATGCCCAGTTGCGTCCCCTCCTTAGTACAGTTTCACAGCTCATGTGCACCACCCAAAGAAAGATCAGAACACTGTCACCAATCCAACATAAACATTTTGTTGAAACGGATGTTCATGAGGTTAAAAATAATCATTTTGGCAAAGTCTGAAAATTGTACTACCTAGACATGAGTAAATAGCACGTCAGGACATCTCCACTGGGAGTCAGTAACCATCACATTTGAAAAAATAACACTAGGATACTCTCTAAACTTGGGGCTGTATATTTATACAGGGTGTACTGAAACATGTTGGACCCACTTCATCAATGGACAGGAGACACAAAACTATTTTAAAAAAATCATATAAGCATATGTCCCATTTGACCTTGTTTCCGAGCTATATTCATATTTGTACTCCAGTAATGTAGAGCTGATTAACATTAACACTAAAGTAAGTGCTCAAAATGTCCACCTTCAGCCTGAGTGCAAACCTTCTGTTGTCTTGTCGTCGAATGCCGCACTCTTTCAAAAATACCAGATGTTTTCAATAACTAGAAATAACCCATATAAAATACCTAGTCAACAGGTCGAGGGATATCAAGTAGGGTAGGTAAACAAACAGTTTAGTGGAATCACTTGAAAGTAACCCACCTCGTTGGCGTAGTTAGCTAACGCGCTGGTTTCGTGTTGAGCCAGAATGCCAAGGACGGGGAGATAGAGGTTCGAATATCGCTCGAGTGAACTGGGAGTGGTTTTTCCTAAAGGTAGGTGACCTGGCGGTATAGGGGTAAGGTGTCAGACTTCTGTGCTGGGGGTCCGGGGTTCAATCCTTGGTCACGGCATAGATTTATCTGATTACCAAACCCTTCCTTCATCTCTGACAAGACATCTTGTGAATGTGAGGAATGCCAGGCTTCCACCGTGGTTCGTATTCCACGTCAAACTGTAGGTCCTCCATTTCATCTCACAATCACCCTACCATTACACATTAGCGTAAGTGCGTATAACCCGAACGGGTAGTAAGACGCGGTGCTAATAATAATAATTTTCCTAAAGGGTTTTTCACCCCCCTCCACGCAAATGCGGGCTCACTTACTCTTTATTCAACTTCCCCAATTCCTAGCCCATTAACGTAATTAGTACTTAAGCGTATAGTCCGAACGCGTAGTAGGACGCGGTGCTAAATATTATTATCGGTATTATTATTATTATTATTATTAGTGGTATTATTATAATAAAATTATTAATATTATTATTATTACTATACTTTATTGTGATGCCCTTTTTGTTTTTAATATATTCAATAGCAAAATTTATTGCAAATTTGCCCTTGATCATGTAGGCATTCATATCCCTTCTCGGGCTTCTCGTAATACAAAATTATTTTTTCTCAATAGCTCTTATAAGGTAAGCCCTATAGGTCGTTGTATCCATAGCGCCAATTCTATATTTGTCGAATTCGACTTTTATCATAAAAGAAAAGCTAAGCTCAGAGAGTTATTTAAGGAAATCCCTTATCAATAATTTATCACTAAGAGGTTCTGCCTATAATATCTAAATTTTACCATATTCTGATTTATTTTGTGCATATTGTTACTGCGTTTAACCACTATTTAGTTTTTTGTTATTATTGCTATTTTTTATATTATAATTATTAATTACTTTTTTTGTAACTATTAATCATTATATAACATTATTTAGCCATTTTAGTTTATCTTATTTTCTCGTGTAAATATATGTATTTGTAAGGTACTGATTACTTTTCAGTGCTGGCCTGTTATAGGCCTTACGACTGTTGGCCAGCACTATAATAAAGGAAATTGAAATTGAAATAATAATTATTACTATTATCACTTGACTGTAGCTCAGAAACAAATCCAAAGGAACACGTGCATATATGCACATTTTTTCATTGTTTTTATGTCACCTGTTCACCGCTGAAGTTGGTCCCAAATGTTACGATACATTCTGTGTGTATAGTCACACCTCGATAATACAGTGAGCTAGGCTACAAACCACTCATATAAAGCGAATCACAACCTCTTTTTTTCATCTCTCAGTGCAGATAAAAGCCTGAACGCATATTTACACAATAATAATAATAATTAGCACCGCGTCTTACTACCCGTTCGGGTTATACGCTTTAAGTACTAATTACGCTAATGGATTAGCAATTAGGAAGGGTAAATTAGAGGAAGTGAATCCGCATTTGCGTGGAGGGAGAGTGGAAAACCATTTAGGAACAACACCACCCCCAGTTCACTCGACCGAGATTCGAACCTCGATCTCCCCGTCCTCAGCAGTCGAGCTCAACACGACTAGCGCGTTAAGCCAACTACGTGACCGAGGCGGGTTTTACACTACAATTTATTAAGTGCGTAATTGCACTAACCTAAAAAAAAACTATGCAAAAGTAAAAATAAAAATGCTACAGTACTGTATTGTTAACCTTATAACTACCGAAAATACCCTTAAGAGCAAGGCAAGCGAAACATAACTGAATAAAACCGTGTTATTGAAGCGCTATGAAGCTAAGTACCTTGAAGCGAGGTACGCCTGTACGTATATTCTGCCAGGATGCAACTTTTAAAAAGTACTAACATATTTTACGGTCAACTTTGATAACATTTTACTACAATATTTATATTTTATAGCACCGCGTCTTACTATCCGTTCGGGTTATACAATTATGTACCAAACACTCTAATGGTTTTAGGGATTAAAAGGGTTATATTTAGAGGAAGTGTACCAGCATTTGTGTGGATGGAGAGTGATAAAAGATTTAGGGAAACCAACCCTAGTACACCCGACCTATATTCGAACCTCAATATCCCCATCATACGCAGTCTAACCTACTGCAAGAGTAACACTTTGGACGATACGGCCACCAAATCGAGTATAATTATTGTTATTTTATAAGTATTGATAATATATATCAAAGGTTACAACTGCAGTTCACTTGACTTGACTTATGAATTTATGAAAATTGTTTTGATAAGTTTTGAATATTCACCATCAGTACTTTATTTATACTATAAAGTACTGTTGGTGAGGTCAACTATGGAGCTCTATTGCACAAGAAGACAGTGAGGGTGAGGGTGCTATTGTAGGGAGGGTAGAGAATAAAAGTAAAATGGTTATTTTTTTAAAGGAGCATGCTCTTCTACTACCATAGAAACAAATTTATTTCACTTAGTACCCATTCTATGTTGTTATAGAACAGGAGATTTTTTTTAAATAGGTAAGAGAGACTACGACCTCAATCATCTTTCCCCAAAATATCTGCCAATTATTCTCCTGCAATTTGTCATCAAAAGCAATTTATTTACACCTAGAAATTGCCGCGCATACGTTCAGCTCTAACACAATAATTAATTAAACAAAGCGCTATTTTGATATATGGTTCAAACCAAAATAAACTAACGCTTCTTACAGGACTCTCTTTCCTTAACAACACTATATTTTGAATTTTATTAATAGAAACAAATGTGTGAAAATATGACATTAGCTCATTTTCAACTAATTTTTAAGCATATTTGCAGAGCTATGAGATAAAGTTTGATGAAAAACGGCACTAGATTTTGCCTTCCTTTCAACAACAAAAAAGTAATTCTTTGATAGGTTTACAACAAAAAATGTTAAGACATTTGTGAACTAGCAGAGCGCTTTCCTCTTTACCTTGAGATAAAACTATGCGTAGTTTTCTTTCTCCTCTTACTTATTGACATGACAAAGGGTGATTGTGTATAAGGGATGAAAGGGAGTATAAGTTTGGACAGAATAAAGTTCTTCCAGAAAAGACACAGACCATTGTATTTCAAGCCGTGTGATATGACAGCGATTCCTACTTTCTCGCTGACTGGAGCGGCCGCCTTAAGGATCATGTCTTATCTCACCCAGGAGAAACAGTATTGTTCCAAGTTATAGTCCGATCCAGATAGGAAGACAATTTTGTTAAGTTATAAAAGCTACTAAAGGAATGATCATATATTTAAACGTCAAGTCTTGTGATATGTAGCTATCACTTTTAATAGATTAGTATTAATACAAGAAAATAATAATTATTATATAATAAAATGTAATCAACGTTTATCGACACAGATATTATTCTGTATTTTTTTTTAAGATTCCTCCTAACAAAGTCCCACAATACATTTGCAGCCAAGCTAGATAATATCCATGCACCCCTTTTTCCTCAGTCCCAATAATACTCCGTCCTTTGAGAATAGGGGTTTGATTATGGGCAGTCAAAATAATACATATTTCCCGTCTAAATTTAATGACATAAAATTAATATACTCAATTTAAAGAGGCTAGCTGGTGATGTCCTGCCCTCTGCATTGTCTACAAATTGGTCTGAAACGTATGATAGTTGTAAACACAACCGTTTTAAAGCTAGAATAAAGTGTGAAAGAAAATTATATATTATTATTATTATTATTATTATTATTATTATTATTAGCACCGCGTCTTACTACCCATTCGGGTTATACGCACTTGGGCTAGTGTGTAATGGTAGGGTGATTGTGAGATGAAATGGAGGATCTACAGTTTAACGTGGAATCCGAACCACGGTGGAGGCCTGGCATTCCCGAAAATTATATAGATTTAGTCGAATTGATAATGTCAATTGGAAGGCATTTTGTTTTTAGCCACATAAAAAAATCAGTTTATTTGTTTTGATTAATAATGCATGTTACTCCCCTGGCCCAACGGGACCCTTAGACAAAGTTCATCTGTGTGGGTGGAGAGGCCTTTCGCAACCCCCCTCTTCTCCTCCCCTTCCTCCACAACAACCCATTGCTACCACCCTAAGTACACGAAGTGCAGAGCACACCTGAGACCAACCAAACAACTAACCCTGGCTACGAGAATATTAATAATATATTGTTAGTAGAACAAGTCCACACAAAGTTATTACAGTATACTACTATAAAGCCACATGGCTGACTCACTTACTGACATTAATGTTTATCTACTTCCAAATGAGCTAGAAACTTGAAATTTGGCAAACTTATAGCTTCTAACCTGTAACCGACGGGAAAATT
>CABFOV010001411.1:0-16484 GCA_902141375.1 Timema poppense
ATTCCAGTGGATACAATTCCGATTTTTCACAAAAGCAGTTTTTTACAAAACTATCGGAATGGATACAATTCAGTCCCCTCGTAATCGTGTAGCCAGGCCGACCGCAAATGGTGTCGGTATAATTTGTAAGTTGATTGTTTTTTGTTTGGTTTCGGGTAGCTTGTGGCTAACAATGCTACAGTAATATAATGGATTGAATAGCCAAGATATTATGTTAGTAATATAGTTTAGCATTTAGATATATCTTTCATAGTAAACGTTTTGAATCCTTCTCAAATAAATTTTAAATTAAATTTGAAAATCACGCTTCCATCTAATGAAAATTGTTTGGATGGTATTAAGGAAATCACAATGGTGATCATGTGATTTTAAAGTCAAGTTTATTCAGTCTGCTTTGTCGGTGATGTGGAGGTCACGAGTGAGAATCCCGCTCGGGTGTATTGAAGGTGGTTTTTGCCAAAAATTGTTTACCATTCTTACTTCACGTTAGTGTGTGTTGATTTATTTTAAATTTTAACTTCTCCTTAAAATGCGTGCTAACTCGGATTGGTAGTAAGACGTGGTGGAAAATAAATAAATAAATAAATAATTAAGCGTTGTAAAAGGTATTATCAACCTTAATAGTGATATAACTAATAGCAAAAATTGCGTCGTGGGAAAGAGTTGTTTATTATTATTATTATTATTATTCTATCCGAGTAATATTTTTGAAAGCAGTCTTTCCCCATGAGAAGGCTGTGACAATGCGGAAGTGTAATATTGCTTGTATCTTGTGAAAACGGAGTTAGGGGATGCTCCATGTTTTAAGGGTTGGTTAGGGGAAGTGAGGGTGTTAGAGGGGTTGTGTGAAACAACGAGAAGCTAGGAAGGGGGGTGAACGAACACACCCCAGTGATATTAGCTTTAGGGGATGGAGTGGTGAGGAGAGGTTGAGGAGGTAATGAAAACCACAGCTACATGGAGCGTACCGAAGTTTCCGACGCTATCCGTTCTTATGGATAGATTACATTCACTATCATCTTGTAACAGACCGGCATCGGTGGATAACCTGATTTAACCGTTGGTTCCATGGAACAACATTTTTTCAAATATCGCTACTTTTAGGTGTGTGAGACTGATAATTTACAGGAAAATTTGCCTTAGATTTTTTTCGGGAAATTTTTAGTTTAAAAAAATGTTCATTAAAATAAATACTTCAGGTAATTAAATGGAACAAATGCACTCTATATATATCCCAAGTTTTGAAGGTTGCTGTCTAGTTTAATTTCTTCCTATGAAGTTAATACTTTTAACATAATCAAACGAGTAACAGTAAATTAAAAACACACCACAGCGATTGGTGGTTGAAACTGTCACGAACATTGGGCTTACTATATACCATAGATTTAAATGTCAATTTATCAATATTTTAATAAATACATACGTACATACACACACACATACATACATACATACGTACATGCATACGTACATACATACGTACATACATACATACATACATACATACATACATACATACACATATACATACATCTACACATTTCATTATATACATATATATATACATACATACATACATACCCATACATATACAATATACATACATATTACCATACATGCATATACACATATAAATACATACATACACAATATATATACGAGCACACGTATACATACATATACATATAAATACATATATACACACATACATACTGTGCATGCATATACAAATAAACACATCTTCACATACATATACACATACATGCCTATACACATGCATACTCACAGCCCCAAAATAATATGTTAAACAAAGTTTTACTATTTACTTAGTTCACACGGTGTCAGGTTATATATTGAATTGCAGTGAGTAAGGTCTGACAGATGTATACGGGGAAATTTAGAGATACAGTAATACACAACCTGTACCCTGGTATATAATAGTTAATAATATTAATACATTGGTAGCAAGTGACTACCAAACGAGTTTTTTTATTAAATTGGTTGGAAAAAAGGCCCAATGAGCTAACTCATTTAAATAAAAGTCAATATTCTACATGTAACTCCTCAGAGAACTAGCCTGCTCTATTAACTAGGTGACTTAAGGTCTTCTCTTCAAGCTAAGAAAAAATACAGTAACTGCATTTAGAGACAAGGGATACAGTTATAAAGGAGTTATTTCAGAGAGCTTAACGGAGCACGTAAGGTGCGGCAAGAGACAAGAAACAACTAGGTGCTTAGGGCTTATTGCCAAATAGGGCTAAGGGCTCTTCAAGAAGTTATATCAAACCCTAGGAAAAACCACTAGAGTCTAGCTACACTACTGATAGTCGATTTAAAAACGAGTTTTAATAATATGTTTGCTCGTGAATCCAATTTAAGAACGCCGATACCGAGGCTATATCTGCTTAATGTGTTCGTATGAACATGGGTGGGTAGTAGCTCAATAGGGCATCCCGGAGATAGTAGAATAAACTAGAGCGAGCTAGGTAAAGACCTCAGAAACAGGTATACACTGCAAATTGGAGCTGAATGCCCCACGGAAAACATAAGGACACCGCGTACTTTTACTTTAATATTTATACAAACTAAATAATAATAAGGCGAATCAGCTAAAAACAGCCTATTTTAAACAAAGTAAGCTATATTAGAACAAAGATAACTTAATTAAACATAACTAATCAGACCTAATTAGGTCATAAACAGTTCAGAAAATTTCCCTAGCAACTAAGTCTGGGCGTCCCCGAGCTTCACTTAGAGGTATTGTATAATGGCACATATTTTATCAAAGCGTCACAATGCCTAGATGACCTCGTAAAGATCAGTGTTATAGTAAATAAACACTAATTACGATTGACTCAACTGACGATGACGTGAAAACGCCGAGTTGTAGATCATAATTGTTGATGGCATTAAATAAAGAACCAGCCACTCATTACGAAGTTTTGCTGCTGGACGTAAACACCAAGTGGGTTTCAGTTAGTCAAACGCCATCATTTGTAATCGTTGTTCCTCGTAGTATTACTGAGGGTTGACAATGTATGTATGTGCGGGCTAGTTTCTATTAGCCTGGCACAATACATATACCCATATACAAATACACAAACACACATACACATGACTACCTGGCCCATCGTATGGGTACAGAGCTCTGATTGGCTGGATTTGGTCACGTGACCATGATCTCTCTCACTCTATGATTGACTTTCCCCCTCCCTATACCCTCCCAACCCTTCCCCACCCCACTGATCCACTTTCTAGTGTTTCAAACATGTTGGTTCTGGTCCAAGCTTGTTTTTTTATGAGTGCTCATTTTTTTAAATGTCAGGGTAGGATTGGGATGGGTGATGGAGTTTATTTTATTTATTGGTGTGCAGTACACAGCGTAGGGCGCTCCTCCCTCGTCATCGGAAGGAACACGGAACACGAAGCTCTCCTGATGGCAGCGTAGCGTAGAGTGAACATTGGCTCCCTCTCACAAGACTCTGTTGGACTGCCTTTCACTTCACCCCCTCCTTCGGTGGGAGTCAGATGATGTAAATTTGATGACGCAACAACACTAACTTGTTATAAATGTTAAAAGAGGGTGCCAACGACCCTTTTAATGATGTACCGTCATTTTCGCAGGGTTGAAATGTGAAAACATATATGGTAGCTTAAAAACAAAATAGCCCAAAGCTATTATTTATGTTTTTATTGAGGCATTGACACCTGGTTACAGTATTCGAACCCAGGACCTTTGGTACAACAAAAAATAATAATCAGGTGCAATTTAGGGTTTGTATTTATAAAAGTAATTAGCGTTTGTCGACCTTGCAAGGATTTGAACCCTCTTACCTCCTTACGTCACAGGGGGTGATATGTACCCGTATTTGTGGGGCTGGAAAAATAAACACGAGCGCAGTGGGTGAATAGTAGTCCTTCATGGCATATCGAACTCCCCCTAGCTACCAGAGGGTCTAATACGTTTTTATTCACCAGACGCCTAACTATGAATGACAAGTAACGGTAAATAGAAGCTCCTTTACATTGATCGGGCAACCACCGATGCAGAACCAATATTTTTGACCAATAAGAATTCTTCACCTTTACATACGGCACACCCCGTTGAAGCGACTATAAATAGTTCTTGAAATCATTACATTCGGTCATTACAATTAATAATTGCGACTAGTAAACATCATAATGAGTTTCTACGCGTTGAAAAATTGGATAAGCTCAGCTATGTTTAAAACATTTGTATATTTTAATGGTTACTATTTTGCTTATTACGTCTTTGGTGCATAGCGGTATTTGTTCCTTTGATAGACTGTCAAGAAGACACAACTCCTCCATCTGCAGCATTGGTAGCGCCGGATAACACGGACCCTTTAAGAGCTTTTTAGGGAGAACGGAATTTGTCTGGTGGATGGTAACTGGTCCATGGGTAATTAGCATCCTGCTATAGATTTATAGAATTGCCAGTGTTTTTTCCCCTACGATATTAATTAATATGTTTTTATTTAATTTCAGATTACTGGGATCCATATTGGCTGGATGCTGGCCTGAAGGACCACGAGGTACCAGCAGTGGATTTAGCTGCGTTTGTGCGGATGCCACACCTTGAAAGCGGCGAAGTGGAGATGGGTCCTATACCAGCGCAGCTCCTAGAAGCAGTTGGTGCTTTGCACAGCGCAGTTTTTCTCACGTCTATGTAAGCCTTCAGCCACCAGGGCACTATCGACGCCACCGGAAATGATATCCCTGATGTTTGGGGTGAATTGGATGCGTTAGACCACCCGATATGTAATTTGCCATTCTATATTTTAGTATCGTTTATAAGTAACAATAATATATTACCAATAGGATGGATATAGACAGCTTATTACGCAAGAGTTATTCACGTCCTCTTTTCCCCCAAAACACCGTTGTTTCGCTGGCATAACAAAATCTTTTGTCAGCTGGCCGTTTCGAGAATTATAGCTCTTATAATCATGCTATAGAAGGTTATTATTACAAACATTCAAATGCAAAGAAAATAGAGATAAAATTATAATTGTTGCTTTAGCCGTGTTTGCAATGTGTTGGATCAAATTCAACTATCACCTTAGTGCATTCAATAGAATGTCTGTATACTAAACTATTGGTCCCGGGTTCAATTCCTGACACGGCTAAAAATTTCGATCTGATAAATTACCAGCCAGTGGACCAGATTTGTGGCTGTACAGTGTTTTAAGTTATTCAGATTTATAAATAAAAAAAGTGACCTGAGCTTTAGATTGGAAAACAAAAATGGATTTAAATTAAATTTTAATATTCAATAAAAAAAGGTTTCATTTAATTCTAAAACAAAATTACGTCTACCAACAAAAAACTTAATTATGACACTTAGAAATTAATTTCTAACATCAATATCTATTTTTACCAATTTGTGTTAAGACATGTTTCCACCCCCAACACCTTATTTAAAGATAGAGTTATTGAATGATTACTGTGCTTGTGGTAAACCTGGTTACTTATCGGTCTAACTGATGGCATTGGAAGCCAGTTTATAGCTAAAAATTGCGCTATGCCTCGCAATTATGGGGTTTAAGAACAGGAATTGTGTAGATTTAGTGTTTCAATCTGTTTGAAGTATAAAGATATTTCTTACAGGGCTTTAAATATATATACTGGCATAATAATATTGTTGCCTTAGCCGATAATTAAAAAGAGAGAAAACCCTAAACATATATATGTTTGTTGAGCCATGGGTCCCGGTTTCGATTCCCTAGTATGTCTGAAAATGAAAGTTTAACCTTTCATAGAGATAAATTAACTGCTTTGGACTATATTTTGTACATGATCTAGGGTTCAAGTGTATTTACTACACACACTTAGCGAATTTTTGTATCAGCTAAAGTAATTTTGTTTAGGAAACATTATAAAAACATATTATATAAACACCAAAAGTAGTTTGAAATTGAGAAATTTTATTTATTTTGTGCTATTATCTTAAAGAGGAAAAAATATGCGTTAGTTTTCAGAAAGTAAAATAAATATGATTGAAACAATTGTATTTAACGTTTTTACTTTGAAGTAAGTTTCATACGTGCTTTTGTGCTATAGTTCAAATGGATGGTGAAAATTTTGACTCCGTCCTCCCAGTGGGAGCGGTGCCACCGTCGGGACAAGGAGACAGTGTCCCGGCGTCACCAGCTGTAAGCCTCCTTCACCTCGCCGCAGAAGCATCGCCATACAGCCAGACTGATCACCAGTTGCTAAGTCCACAGATGAAGAATTACGTCTAAGAAGTTTCTCTGTCGAATTAATACAATCAAATACAAAATGTGAGTCGCCCTCGCATATTAGCATGCTCTGATACACTCTGAAGGGGAGCACGAGAGCAAATTCCAACACTTACCGACTAATTGGTCACACCATGTGGTTTCGGATTCTAAAAAAACGGATTGTCGCATTTCACGAAGTTTCTGAAACAAAGAAAAACATATTATTAATATTGGTGGTGGGGGTGGTGGTGGAGTATTTCGGGAAACTGAATAAGGATTTTTAAAGTTACGTGTGAAGACAATATTTTATGGGGGGTTGGGTGAGAGACTCCCTAACAATTTTTGATACATCTCCCTTATCCGAGCAGGGCTTTGGAACGTCGATGGAACCCTCCAGGGACGATGACGTAATTCCCAAGCTCTTAGATAAGAGGTTTGGTGGCACCGGGAAGTATGTCGTAGAACGACTGCGCAAGCTTCCGGAAGTGACACTTGATGGTAGGTGTATCCAGCTCGCGATGCAGAGTATCATTATGGATACACCAAGGTGCGTCTACAATGACCCTCAGACACACGCTCTGTAATGCCTGCATCCTCCTCATATACGTGTCTGCCAGGTGGCCCCAAGTGGGACACGCATAGTCGAGGATCGGTCTGAGCAACTGCTTGTACAGTGTAAGACCGTTACTTGTAGACAGGGCGCTACGCCTGTTAAGCAGTGGATCTAGGATTCCCAGCCTTTGCCTCGCCTTATCAAGTCTCTCGTTACAGTGTAGTCACCAGGACAGTTTTGGTGTCCAGCGTAAGTCCAAGGTACTTAACATTGTTCACACATAAGTTCTGTTCTTCAAACATCCGGAGTGGGGCCGGCCTGTAGAACTTTATTTTCCATGTATAAAGCACTACTGTGCTCTTCTCCACTTTAATACTTGTCCTCCAGGCGGTAATCTACCCCTAAAACTGTGTCAGGTGCATCTGGAGTCACCTCTCCATCAGCTGCCCTCACCAAGAATCCGCTACTAGAGCCGTGTAGTCCACATAGAGCGCCAATTTGGTGTATGTGAATTTTGGAATGTCGTTCCTATTCGGAATGAAGAGCACCGGGTCCACGAAGGAATCCTGCGGTACTCTAGCCCGGATGTTTCTGACTTGTGAGGTGGCGTTGCCAAAGGTAGTGGTGAAGGTGTGGTGGGATATATAAGATTGTACAGCCTTAACTAGGTAGAAGGGCAGGTTCAGGGAGAGGAGTTAAAAAGGATATCTTCGTGCCAAACACGGTCGAAGGCCTTTGCCACGCCGAGAAAGACAGCACCAGTCAGACTGTTGATGTTAAGGTCCTCGTGGTCTGCTCTACGAACCAGACGAGTTGATGAGACGTAGCATGTCCCGCCCGAAAGCTGAACTTCTCGTCCTCTAAGATGCCTGCCTCGTGAAAATGTTGCGTCAGTCTAATCAGTAGAAGTCTCTCAAAAAACTTGCCCAAACAATCGAGCAAGCTGATCGGTTGGTAAGACGAAGCTAGGTCCAAGTACTTACTAGGTTTATGAAAGAAGAGGACGTTGGCGTGCTTCCAGAGCTCGGGGAAGTGACTCAAGAGCAGGATGGCGTTGAATAACTTCACGAGGAAGCTAATCACCTCCAAGGGAAGCTTTCTGAGGACCACGTTATTGATACCGCCACGTCCGGAGGCATTGTTTAGTCTTAGAGCGGCTAACGTCCGCGACATTTCTGTCACCTCCATGGGTTCAGGCTCATCCAAGGGTCTGTACGAGACCACACCGATGACCTGAGTCACGGAGCAATGTGCACCGTGTCTGACGGGTCGTCAGTCGGTACAAATTGTGCCTCCTAGTGCTCAACAAGAGCCTCGGCCTTCTCCTGGTCGGAGTCAGCCACCCCGCTACGACTTAAAATAGGCGGCTTTGGTGCAGGTACCCGCATCAATTTCCACGTCATGCGCTGCAGGGACCTGTCCTGCACGCACAAGCTCTCAATCATTTCTCCCAGCCACAGCTACGATATTCTTGGACCATCTTGCGAACCACATGCACTTTTAGGCTCCAGTTGACCTTGTCTACCGGGTCCCTTGAGATTTTCCAAGCCTTCCCCAACCGATTTATCTCCTGGACGTGCCTGAGGATAGAATTGGGCCAAGAAGCCTGTGGCATCCTTTTAGGACGGTGCCTCGCCATTGAAGCTTCGAGCTACTCCTTGATGGCAGAAAATATGAACTCCGCACCACGATCGATTTATGCTGCTGTACGAAAGGTAGGGGTGGGTCCCAACCTCTATCTAAATTCTTTCCTGAGCCTATCCCATTCAGTACGCTTAATGTCGGGTTTTCGGGGGGGTCTATGAAGGGCATTGTGTGTTCCAGGTTTACAAGACCGGGCTGTGATCCGAGTCTAGCTCAGCTAGAGACTTCAGCACTAACCGCCTTCTGATCCCTCTGGATACAACGAAGTCTAGGACGTACGAGAAACTAACGGGATTTTGAAGGAAATGGTTAGGGATGGGAGGGCCGGAAGCCACCAAGCCGTGTAGATCTATGACGTTGTGGAGCAATCCACCACTAGTATACATAATCCAAGGCCCCCATGAAGGGTGCTTAGCGTTGAAGTCACGACCTTTTAAAACAGGCGTGGTCCCTCTAAGCAGCACCTATATGTCAGCCTTCGTAGCCCGGTTGATCCGGTGGTAGGGAGGGAAGTAGATGGAAATGAGACGCACGGGGATAGTTGTGATCACCAGTTGAATAGCCATTGCTTCTATGTGTTGGAGGGGAGGA
The DNA here is from genome assembly GCA_902141375.1 of Timema poppense. Lineage (NCBI taxonomy): Eukaryota > Metazoa > Arthropoda > Insecta > Phasmatodea > Timematidae > Timema > Timema poppense. Next base: position 9,034 of record CABFOV010001411.1, read on the forward strand.
CGCGAGATGACTTGATGGTCAAGGCCCCTCCAGATCATGACCGCCGTCCCACCCCTTCCCACATCCCCTCTTGGTCACTTTGATGGCAGATGAACTCTGCTAACGAGAACCTCATTGAGGAGCGTAAGTGGGTTTGACCCAACAGCATTACATCAACACTATAATTTACCAGAAATTTGTCAAGCTCAGCCTTCTTCCCCGCGACTCCGTTGGCGTTCCAGAGTGCGACCGTGAGCTCCTTCACCACCGGTAGTCCTCTATTCGGGTGTACTGCCATGAGAGACCAGGTAGAGGGTGATGTGTTCCATGACCAGGTGACCACGGCTACTTCTAGGAGATTCCTGGACCTTCCTCAAGAGACTCGATGAAAAGTCCCATAAATCCAGTCCCGGAATGCCCTGGAGAAGCTCAATGCAAATTTTGAGCTTTGCGCTATCATTCTCGGGGTTAGATGCAGAGACCGGGTTATGTTTGTGTGTGTGGCAGGGGAGACAAGGGTAGGAGTTGGGAGTGGTAGAAAAGTGTTAGAAGGGTGGTGGGGATAGAGGTGCATGGTGTGGTAGAGGGGTGGTAGGGTTGAAATATAGAGAGGAGTGTTCTTGGACGGGTTCTGAATTGAAAGGCAAGAAATGGATGCCAACGGTTCAGGTTGTGTGGCTTTGACTGGTGCCTAGGCCTGAGGTGGAGGAGTTGGTCTCCCTGACATGTCACTGGCGAAATATTGCCCCAGTAGCTTTAGTGTTGGTGCTGGAGTCACGGTTACCTTCCGTAACGCAACGTGCCCCGAGGGTTTCTGGCCTTTACTTAGACTATCCGTACTTCCTTGTTGATCCTTGGAGGTCCACACAGTCGCTGCCACCCGCAAGTACTTGTACATAGGACAGCCCCACTATGCCAAAGAGTGGGCCACTGAAGAGTACAGGCATTTTGGAGGAAATCGTCTCTCCTCCGGGCACCCATCCCGCTCATGGTCACCACCACAGAAAACACACCTAGGGCTAGAATGGCAATCCCTCCACACATGTCCAAACCGGAAACAGTTGTTGCACTGAACGAGGCCGCCACGAGACTTGTATTTATCCACCTTGACGCGGAGCCCACACAGGACTGAAATGGAGTACTGCCTTGCGGAATGCTCCCCGGGAGTTCGAGATACAATGAAGTTCGGCAACCACTGCCTTTCTCCAGTCTTCTGATCCCGTTTCCATTGGGAGAGCATCTGGGTGATGGATTTCACGTGTCAGGAGTCCCTTCACCACGACCCTGACCAGTCGCTCCCGTCCCAGCTCGTAGGACTAATGATGGATCTCCAAGCTCAGCAAGAACCTCTGGAGGGTGTGGTAAGCTTCCTCCAAACCGCACTGAAGACGCACTCAATCCCCCGGTTACCTGACCACCTCCACAAGCTCTAGAATCTTGGATTGGATGGCCCTCCCCGCCTTGGATTAGTCCTTCACATCACACAAGATGATGGGAGGGATCTTCTCCTTGGCTTTATGAGCCAACCTAGAATCCCTAGTACCAAGTTGGGGTGAGGTACGTCTTGTGTTGATACCCTTAGGCTTCCACTGCTTCCCCCCTTATCCAACGCTGGTGGCCCCTGGCCCGCACCACCCTTGCCTTCACTCTTATCACCAGAGCTACCACCTAAATGGTTAGGGTTGACCCCTGGTAGCTTCCTGGTGTCGCCGGCCTTACCCCTTCAGTGGAGTCTTACGGGCTGAAATCCCTCAGAATCATCATCGTACCCCTGGCTCGACTCATTACGTATCAATGAGAGTTCTGGTCCTGAAGACAATCCCTCCGCGTCCATAGAATCGCACGAGCTGTCAACACGCGCAAAGAGTGTGACCCAGTCTTCCGAGTCTGAATAAAATTCAGCCGGGCGTTTCTTACCCACCGACACCTCTTGGCGGGAGGTGTCGGAGTTGACGTGGGTTTTGAGGCCCTTGCGATAACGCTTGCGTCAGTGCCGCTTACAGTAGTCTTTACTGACAAAGATGGTTAGGCTCCCCATGGTCAGAGCTTCCGTTGGCATCGTTAAGTTTCCACCCATCGTGCTGGCGGGAGCTTTCATCATCCTTCCCGGTTTGTGTGCTCTTGTCCCTGAAAAGGGCCTCCAGCTATTTTTGGTCATCAGTGGCACGCACACCTCCTTTAGTTAGAGGGGCCGCACTGGTCTCGCCCGTATAAGCATTTCTGCCAATGCTTTGTAGGGGGCTGGCCCTGCCCAACGATCCGAGGCCCGAGGATGCACTGCCGAATGCACTGGTGGACCCATCAGTGGCACGCACACCTCCGAAAGTTGGAGGGGCCCCACTAACTCCACTCTGGATATCTGGACCCACCTCACCGGTAATTGGTGAGGTAACACTGGCCGTCATGTTGGCCCTAAAAAAGGCCAAATAGTCACTCGCCCCAAGAAGGGCCAGTGACTCCTGGTGGCAGCCGCCATTAGTACGCTCACCTCTGGTAGTTAGAGGGGCCTCATTGGCTTTGCTGGGTTGGCGGCTTGCCACACCCACCTCCCCGGTAACTTGGAGGGATGAGGGGTCATGCAGCCTTGTTGGCCTTGGAAAGGACCGATACGTCACCCAAGAGAGACTTTGGCTGGGGTCGGCCAGTGGCACGCTCACCTCCTGTAGTTGGAGGGGCCCCGCGGTCTACACCCAGTTGGCTGGATCTCTCACCCACCTCCTCAGTACTTTGGGAGGTCACGCCAGCCTTGTTGGCCCTGGAAAGGGCCGATTCATCACCCGAAGGTGACTCGCGCTTGCTTCGGCCACGCTCGACTCTAGGAGTTGGAGTGGCACCTCTGGCTTTGGCCTCTATTGCAGGTTTGTTGCCCCTCGAGAGGCAAGCTGCCGCTAAAGCATCGACCCTTATGCATGTGGTGGACCACTTGCCACCCGGAACGAGATTCTTCCTGACCGGAGGAGCCTTCAGTCCCCGCGAATGGAAACCTTCGACTCCCTCAGCTAGGACGAGCCACACACGCCTGCTGCTGATGGTGGATCCCCCGACGCTCGCCACCAACTTCTTCCCTCTTAGGGCTGGTCGCTTCCCAGGCCCGGGATTCTTCAACGCCTCATCCGGTGGTCTTCTCCTGACCCCAACAGTGACTCCTTTCTTCTTCCTCACCGTGGGTTCCATTGCAGTACGTAGATCAGCAGATGCCAAAGACGCTCAAAAGCCAGGAACACGTATGGGAGGCAGGACGACACCTTGCACACCCATTGTAAAATGTGAAACGAGGATTGACGGTTAATAATACTAACAAATTGACGTATTCAAGGAGGGTCTTCACCCGGACAAAAGTGGGGAAGGTAATTTGCAGAATTGAGCTGAATGACAACTAGCTCTAGAAGACTGTTTAGCGAACAGAGAGAAATAGCTCTGCCATTTCATCAAAGTAGGACCTGCGGATGAGATGTCGTTCTTTTGTTCCGCCAGAAACAGTCACCTGGGGAATTTTCCTGAAACTTGGGCGTTTCCCGGCATCATAAATTCACCGTGAGTTTATATCTGCCACACATTATTAGAATATATTAGCTCTTGTATTCTCCGTTTTAATCATATGTATTTTGAGTTCCCCACTCTCCTACTACGGAAATGCAGGGGCACTTATTCTAAATTTTACCTTATTCATCAAATATGTGTGTAGATGGATAAAGAATAAGACACGAGGAAAAAATAAAATAAAATTAATATAAAAATTAATAGATTTTCTTAAAAAAAATATATTTATTTATTAATTGTATAAGAATACAGTGTTAAGAGAATGAATTTTTTGTCAACTTTAGTTATTATATTAAAACAAACAATATTTTGTTTTGTCTTCAAAAATAAGCTGAAGCGCCAAACACAATAAAAAAAAACAGTTTTATTTACAAGTATTTGCTAATCTATAATTTCAAACACCAAATCTACCTAATGAGTTCAAATTAAATATGAGGTAACAAACAATCCATCTATAAAATGCAAAAGTACATAAATTAAGGATAACCAAATATGGGGTGGAATCCATCGTAATTGTTTTATACTAAGCCCTCAAGTTTTTCAAAGTAAATCTTACTGTTGACCATGGCAAAATACTTAAAGAGATAACTCTTCTTATTAGAAACCCAAACGTCTGAGCAAAAAGAATTACTTGGCTTCTTCTTCCAATTATAACTTTTACAACTATCAAGTCGAAAATAAAACTCGAACTAATTTCAGAAGAATGTAACGAAGTAAATGCGTCAAGTCGAGATTATCTGATAAGATACTGCTAGACTCTGTGATTTCGGAGGAAAGCTCTCATTACCTGCTTAACTTCCTTAATGTAACAAAAGTATAACAAAACTTTTTTTTAAGAAAGGTGGTAGAGCCTATAAGGCAGAACAAATGATTGTAGATGAAACAATTTTGTGGCCCACTTCGATTAACACGCAGAAAAATACATTCATACCCTTGTTTTGGTTGTTAGAACATTAAAGAGAATTCAAACTTATTTATTTGCTGCCAACATTGATAATTTACTTTACATCCATTATTCTTTCCATCCCGTGGCCTAGGTCGTTTTTTTTACTCAAGTCATAACTCCCATTAGCATTTTGTTAGGCCTGTTGTAGCTTCATATGCCTTATAATCTAATTTAAAACTAAGACAGGCACAACATCCAGTCCCCGGCCGTTAATTCAGACCTTGGAAAATGTAAACCCACATTTCACAAATGATACATTTTTCGGCCATGCTGGGAATTGAATCCGGGACCCTCATTTCAACAGGCAGACACTCTACCGACTGAGCTAAAGTGTTGGTTCTAAAACTGATAATATTTCACTTGACTGTTTGGATAATTTTTTATTTATTGATAATATATAGCAAAAGTTACAGCTGCAGATAACATGATTTGATATGTGAATATATTTAAATTGTTTTGGTAACTTTAGTACATAGATTTTACTGTTCTTCCTACTAAAATTATACTATAGTATGGTTAACGTAAGGTTCCGGGATTTTAATCTTGGTTGGTTGTATTGTGACTGTTTACCTAAATAATTTCCTGGTGTTGACCTCGGTGGTCTTGGGGTAAAGTGCACTCATCAGGACCCGATTTTCGTGGGTCCAAACCCAGCCGAGCTCGATGAATTTTTCTTAAACGATAAAAATCCGTAGCACAACTTCCTTTGGAGGGGAAGTAAAGCAGTTGGTCCCATGTCAATTGTACCATGTAAAGGAATCTTGGAAGGTATGTCAAAACACCTTTCCCGGCGCAATTGTTAGACGCTTTCACTCTCGCCCGTAGAAATGATCGAGTACTAGTATAATCAGTCGGTTTAGAAAGTGCACGTTAAATACTTCAAATAAATAAAATAAGATTAGTTTCCTGATCTTTCTTTAAATAAATGTTTGTCCATTTATTTTTAGCTCTACATGAATCTTCCTAATCTTCATAAGTACCAACTTGTAAAAAACATTAGGGGTGCTCTATAAAAGAGGGTGTGGGGGTGTTATAATACTTGCAAATTTTCAAGCGCCGTATTTAAAAATCGCAAAATTAAGGTGTAATTTAATAGTTACAATGTATCTATAGTAAAATAAAATAAAAAAAAATAAAAAATAAAAATAACTTTAATAAAAGAAAACTGTACTGCCACTAACCAAGCTATAAAGGAAACATGTTGATAAATGCCCGGTGGTCAGTTCACGAGTGGTGAGTGCTACCAACTTAATCACGCTTGCTTACATATCAGATGACAGCACCTGCCATTTGATACGCTATCAAGCACTGTTCTCAGCGCAACTCTATATACAATATAGAACTAGCACCGTAATATTAAGGTTTTAAAAAAGCTGAAATATTGACGGGGCTTAGTATGCAAGGCACCCATCCAGTCGGTGCCTATGCAGTCATATCCACCGCTTTGGTGGTAATATGCTGGTAGGCTAGACCAGTGTTTCCCAAACTTTGGTTCCATAAACTCATTTCCAACGCCCCTTATCCCAATTTATACAAATAGTTATTCAGAACAGTTATTTGCGCGACGTATTAAGGAGGAAAATAATACAACAATAGTAAAAATAGTAACATTTAATAGGTCATCTATTCAAAATTAAATGAATGCTATTGAACTAAAAAAAGTAATCCAGTGATACCAGTGATTCAAAGTCTAATATTTATTTATAAATAATTTTAAATACTACATTTGCTAGATACTTCACTGCCCTATTAATATTTTTATGTGATTGAAGGGCTTGATCAATAGAAACCAATTCCCCAATATCTAGTTTAAGGGGGGGATGTAGGGCACGTACGAAAAGTGTTTTTGCAGTTCTTATATAAACATATTTTTTGGTCAAAATAAATAAAATATTGCTTCAGTACAAACATAGAGTTTAGTTTTCTTCACGTATTGACTTCAACATTTATTGAATGTTTGTCAAGGGTGTCCTGGAATTTAATAACAACTCTATCTTTTTAATTAAACAGTTTGTCATTTAATGCCACCATGCTCATGAAATATATTCAACTGTTGATACCGCCATGTGAAAAAAAATTAAACTCTATGATTGTATTTAAGCAAAATTTTATGTATTTTGACCAAAACAATTTTTTTATATAAAAACTGCAAAAACACTTACCTTTTATCGCGTTCCTTACATTACACCTTAAAGTCCTTTATTTAGTAAGAGTCTTAGGGTCAGTTTCATAGTCAGGCTTAGCACGCCTCAAATGCGGTGCTACACTAAATACAAAAATGACATCTAGCTAGACTATAATGGAATGGCCCAATTTCATAGCGAAACTGGCCCATTCCATTCTAGTTAAGCAAGTGTTATCTTGTATTTAGTGTAGCATCGCACTTGAGACGTAATCGATCTGACTACAAAACTGGCCCAAATATCACCCTCTTAGGAGTCTTCCTGACAATCTCCTTGTCTCGTAGCGGCTCACTGTCTCCACTGTCTCCATTGGCCCCTGGCAATTAGTAAGACGCAGAAAAATTGTGATGTTAAGAATTTCACATGCAACCTATACGTCAAAGTACAATGTAAAACCCTATAAAAACCAATAATAGCATTGTTAAAGTAAGAACCTTTTATATAATTTACAAATTAAATGTGAAGTAGCCAACACTGGCCTAAGATCCCGTAATAATCTTACACATGCAGAAATGACATAATTTGTCAGATGTGACAGCTTCTGAAATTTTATTTAGGCTTGAGAACAAATGCGATTGGCTCTATATCTTGACTATATTACGAATTGGCATTTGGAACAACTTTTATAAAATATAAACATTCTTTTTGAAGTCAATATTGGTAACATTTTACTATACTATTAGCGTTATTATATAGGTTTTGATAATAACTATCAACATTAATAGACACAGATCACATGACTTAACGTATGAACACACACACACACACACACACACACACACACACACACACACACACACACA